>JAJEJO010004367.1:0-64507 GCA_020662805.1 Glaucomys volans
GTTGGTGGCTTATTTCTCAAGTTATGGAGTCTGTTGAGGACCTGTTTCTTGGTGCCCATCTTTTCTCAGTAACATCACATGGAAGAAGAGTTAAGGAAGCTTTCTGGGATCTCTTTAAAAAATCATGAATTCCACTCACTATGAGCTAATCACTGCCCATAGGTGGCAACTTCTAATGTCATTACCTTTGGAATTAAATTTCAACATATGAATATTTAAGGAGCATAAACATTCAGACATACAATCTGAATGAATTTCAATGTAAATCAAATGCTAATGAAATAGAGAAGTTATGTAGGGATCAAGTTTTGCTGGCTAATGATAATAATTTTAGTATTAATTCTAAGTGAAGTTATGGAAAATTCAAAGTAAAGTTATTCAAGTTATTAAAGAAGATGCAGGAGTGGAGAATGGAGCAACTACAGGGTCTTATTTATTCTAAAATAATCATTCACTATACTGAGGAGAATGAGTTTATGTGAGAACTGATGGATATAAATAGTAACATAGAGAAGATAAACAGCTATGGCATGTTATAAGGAAGAGATGAAGGTAGCTTAAATTAGAGGTAGGAGATGAAAGTAGAACTAGGGCTAAGTGAAAAAATTTTTAAAAATCAAAAAAATAAGCTCACTACACACACACACACACACACACACACACACACACAGTTGAATCCATAGTTGGAAGTTCAACACCCACAGATTCAATAAAACAGAATATTCAGGAGAAAAAGTGTGCCTGAACTGAATATGTACAGACTGATTTTCTTGCTAGTATTCCTTAAACATTGCAATCTAACAACTATTTACATAAATAGCATTTACATTGTATTGGCACAAGCAATCCAGAGATAATTTAATGCATACTGGAGATGCTCACCGGTTATATGAAAACATCAAACCATTTTGCACAAGGACCTTGATTATCTGTGAAATTTGCTATTGCCATTGTCCTGGAATCAATTTCCTACCAATACTGAGAGAGGACTGTATATGATATTTGATTTATTGAAAAAGAGGAGGGAGACAGGCAAAGGGAGGCAGAAGTGTATGTAAATAATTAGAGAGAAAGCCATTCATTGAGATAAAAACCCTAAAATGGCCAGTTAGAGGTGGAAATCATGAGTTGTAGACAGATCGAGTTGGAGATAGCAAGTGGTTAATTCAATATATGGGTCTCCATATAGTTATAGTTAAAAAGAGGTATCCACTTATGTAAATAATGACATGTATTAAAACATTTTCTATAAAATATAATTATATTCAATTAAATAATTTATATACTTTTAATTTTCTTCCCTCCAAGATTCTTCTGATTTATAAGTAATTTCACAAGTAAGTAAGGAAAAACTCTGCTGCATATTTACATAAATATTTTGCAGCAAATATTCAGAATGTCATTTATTTGTTTTCTTTCCTAGACTACATTTAAAAATATAAAAGTATTAAATCTGCCCACTGGTTGATCACAAGTGTTTCAATTTTTATGATATGTATTGGTTCCTAAGATGATGTTGAATTTATATAATGATACTATTAAGTAATCATCAATATTTTCCCTAGTTTTTTTAAAAAACATTAGTAAGGCAGGAATCTGACCATTTTTACTTTTATTCTGACTTCATTTTTTTCTTGAAAGAAAAATGTTTATCACAAATAAATTTTTTTAATGATATTATATCTTCAGATGAAATCAGCATCACTAATTACAAATTATTTTTTCTTATTTTTAGGAGATGTTATCTATTTTAAAAAATAATTAACTAGATGCAAAAATTACATTTTCTTTACTCCTCGGAATTCATAAGTTTCCTTTATTAAATTGTGATAGTTTCAGGTGACAGGAAGAGTGTGCATGTGGATGAGTGAAGATTTGTATTAATCTATCTGAAAAACATCAAATCCTAAATCATCAATTCTCTCATTTGGGGGCGTTTTACCATTTTAGTTTTGCAGATTATTTGGAATGAGATATTATGCTTTCACAGAACTCCCCTGCAAATGAGATGTTACTGGTCCTTTACTCACTGTTATATGAAGTCCAATGCATTGGATTTTTTCATAAGTTTTTCCCCTGTATAATTGTTCTATTACCTTATAATATGATATTAATACATTGTATTTAATTTGTTCAAGTAAATTTTAAAATCAAATTATAGAAAAAAAAGAATACTTAACTAGAATTCCAGAATGCAGAAATTTTCCTTCCCAAAATATAGAGAGCTCAGGCTTTTTTTTTAAGATTTCCATATTATGGAGGAAGGCAATTTAGACTCTGTTTTGAGAGGAATCTTTAAAATCTTAACTTTCTGAGGAATTGAAAATTTTAAGGAATATTGTTCCTTCTTACAGATTCTCCTGAGGTCATATTTGTGCAAATAACTGTAAATCATGTTACAAACAATAGAAGTTGAGACTTCACAGTAACTACATGTTTATAGCACATTTGAATTTATCATTTATTCTTAGTTTTGCAAGTTTTAAAAATTATATAAATTCATGCCCTATTTCAAGGACCAAGCTTTAATTTAATATGAAAATGTCAAGCACAGCTATTAATTTTGAAATTTTAGGGTGCTACTTATATGAGTGGATCCCTCTTAAGGGATACAGGGGATAAAGTTAAAGAGACAGTAAATTCTTTATTACAAGATAGCACACAGTATAAAGAATGATGCAGAATAGGACCAGCAAACTTATGTCCTGTATCCTTTTTTTTTTTTTTTTTTTTTTTTGATTTTTGGCAGGGGATATTGGGGATTGAACTCAGGGGCACTTGACCACTGAGCCACAACACCTGCCCTATTTTGTATTTTATTTAGAGACAGGGTCTCATGGAGTTGCTTTGTGCCTCGCCTTTGCTGAGGCTGGCTTTGAACTCTTTTTTCTGTTTTTTATTTTTTTATTTTATTTTTTTATTATTTTTTATTCAGACAGTTCATATAATCTTACATATACATAGGGTAATACTGTCTGTCTCAGTCTACTATTTTTTCTTCCCCCATCCCCTCCCATCCCATTTTCCTCCACAGAATCCATACTTCCTCCATTCTTTCCTATCCTCCCCATAAACCTACCCCACTTCCCCGTTATGTATCAGCATCCACTGATCAGAGAAAACATTCAGCCTTTGTTTTTTTGGGCTTGGCTTATTTCACTTAGCATGATATTCTCCAACTCCACCCACTTACCAGCAAATGTCATAGTTTTACTCGTTTTTATGGCTGAGTAATATTCCATTGTGTATATATACCACAGTTTCTTTATCCATTCTTCAATTGAAGGGCATCTAGGTTGGCTCCACAATCTAGCTATTGTGAATTGAGCAGTTAAGAACATAGATGTGGCTGCATCCCTATACTTTGCTGATTTTAAGACCTTTGGGTATAAACCAGGGAGTGGGATAGCTGGGTCAAATGGTGGGTCTATTCAAAGTTTTTTAAGGATCTCCATACTGCTTTCCAGAGTGGCTGCACCAATTTGCAACTCCACCAGCAATGTACAAGAATGCCTTTTTCCCCACATCCACACCAATACTTGTTATTGTTTTTATTCCTGATAATAGCCATTCTAATTGGAGTTAGATGAAATCTTAGGATGGTTTTAATTTGCATTTCTCTAATTACTAGAGATGATGAGCACTTTTTCATATATTTGTTAATCACTTGTATATCCTCTTCTGTGAAGTGTCTGCCCAGTTCCTTAGCCCATTTATTGATTGGGCTCTTTGCATTTTTGGTATAAAGTTTGTAAGTTCTTTATAAATTTTGGATATCAGTGCTCTGTCTGAAATGTGTGTGGAAAAGATTTTTTCAAATTCTGTAGGCTCTCTTTTCACATTCTTGATTGTTTCTTTTGCTGATAAAAAGTTTTTTAGCTTGAATCCATCCCATTTATTGATTCTTCCTTTTATTTCTTGTGCTCTGGTGGTCATGTTGAGAAAGTCTGGTCCTAAGTCAATATGAAGAAGATTTGGGCCTACTCTTTCTTCTATTTGGCAAAGAGTCTCAGGTCTAATTCCTAGATCCTTGATCCATTTTGAGTTGAGTTTTGTACAGAGTGAGAGATAGGGGTTTAATTTCATTTTATTGCATATGAATTTCCAGTTTTGCCAGCACCATTTGTTGAAGAGACTATCTTTTCTCCACTGTATGTTTTTGGCACCTTTGTCTAGTATGAGATAACTGTACTTAAGTGGGTTTGTCTCTGTGTCTTCTATTCTGTAATATTGTTCTATCTGTCTATTTTGGTGCCAGTAACATGCTGTTTTTATAAATATTGCTCTATAGTAGAGTTTAAGGTCTGGTATTGTGATACCTCCTGAGTCATTCTTCCTGCCCAGGATTGTTTTGGCTATTCTGGGTCTTTTGTTCTTCCATATGAATTTCACGCTTGCTTTTTCTATTTCTGTGAGGAATGTCAAAGGAATTTTTATTGGAATTGCATTAAATTTGTATAGCATCTTTGGAAGTTTGGCAATTTTGATTATATTGATTCTGCCTATCCAAGAACATAGAAGATCTTTCCATCTTCTAAGGTCTTCCTCAATTTCTTTCTTTAATGTTCTGTAGTTTTTGTTGTAGAGGTTTTCACCTCTTTTGTTAGATTAATTCCCAAATATTTTATTTTATTTGAGGCTCTTTTGAATGGAGTTGTTTTCCTCAATTCACTTTCAGATGATTCATTGCTTATGTAGGTAAAAGCATTTGATTTTTGTGTGTTTATTTTATATCCTGCTATTTTGCTAAATTCATTAATTAGGTCTAAAAGTTTCCTGGTGGAGTTTTTTGGATCCTCTAAATATACGATCATGTCATCAGCAAATAGTGACAGTTTGAGTTCTTCTTTTCCTATTTGTATACCTTTAATTTCTGTGGTCTGTCTAATTGCTCTGGCTAGCATTTCTAGCACAATGTTGAATAGAAGTGGTGACAGTGGGCATCCCTGTCTTGTTCCAGTTTTTAAAGGGAATGCTTTCGGTTTTTCTCCGTTAAGAATGATGTTGGCAGTGGGCTTAGCATAAATTGGCTTTAAACTCTTGACCCTCCTGCCTCAGCCTCCTGAGCCACTGGGATTACAGGCATGCACCTTTTGTATCTTTATTGTTTCAATATAGTATTTGTTAAGTTCATGACACACATCAGATAATTTGTTGTCTTAGTATAATCCAAATAATATCTCCCTACAAATGTCTAAGTCTTAATCTCTAGAACCTGTGAATATACAGCATTATATACCAAGGAACAAAGAAGATTAAAGATAAAATTAAGTTAGCCAATCATCAGAACTTAAATTTTTCCCAGGAAAATCCAATGTAATTCGTAGAGTAACCAAAAGTAAAAAAATAAAGAATAAGTGTTTAGACTCAGAAGGAAATATACCTATGAAAGAGGTGAGAGTGATATGATATATTTAAGATTCAATTAGCTGTTATTAGCTCTCAAGATGAAAAAAAAATCCATGAGACAATGATAGTGGTTTGCCTCTAGAAGAAATAAATAAATAAATAAATAAATAAATAAATAAATAAAGTAAAAATAAAGGAAATGGATTTCCTCATAGACTTATAGAAACAAATACAGCCCTTCCCATACTTAGGCCAAAAAGACTTTCATCTTGCAGAATTATAACAATAAATTTGTTATTTTATTGTAATTTTTGTTATTTTATTGTAATTTTTCATTTGTTCTAATTAGTTATAGAGGACAGAATGCATTTTGACACATACATAAATGGAGGATAACTTCTGATTGTAAATGATGTAATTATACAGGTCATGTGATCATATGTGCAGATAGGGTAATAATGTCCAATTCATTCTATTATTATTCCTGCCCTATCCCCCCTCCCACCCTTCATTCCCCTTTGTCTAAAACAAAGTACTTCTATTGTATGCTAGACTGCACTGCCATTGTGAATTAGCACCTGCATAGCAGAGAAAACATTTGGCCTTTGATTCTTTGGGATTGGCTTTTATCACTTGGGATGATATTTTCCAGTTCCATCCATTTACAGGCAAATGCCATCATTTCATTCTTCTTTAAGGCTGAGTAATGTGATATATTTCACATTTTCTTTATCCATTCATTGGTTGAAGGGCACCTACGTTTGTTCCATAGTTTACCTATTGTGATTTGAGCTACCATAAACACTGATGTGGCTACATCACTGTAATATGCTGCTTTAAGTCCTTTGGAGGTAAACCGAGGAGTGGAATAACTGGATCCAATAGTGTATTCATTCCAAGTTTTCTGAGGAATCTCCATACCACTTTCATAATGGTTGCACCATTTGCAGTCACACCAGAAATGGATGAGTGTACATTTCCACCAACATTCATCATTGCTTGTATTCTTGATAATTGCCATTCTGACTGGAGTGAGATGGAATCTCAGTGTGGTTTTGATTTGTATTTCTCTAATTGCTAGAGGTATTGAACGTTTTTTTCATACATTTGTTGATTAATTGTATTTTTTCTGTGAAGTATCTGTTCAGTTCCTTAGCCCATTTTTGATTGAGTTGTTTGTTTTGTTATTGTTATTTTTTTTTGTTTTTGGTATTAGGTTTTTAGAGTTTTTATATAACTTGGAGATTAATGCTCTATCTGAGGTATGTGTGGCAAAGACTTTCTCCCATTCTGTAGGTTCTCTCTTCATGTTTTTGATTGTTTCCTTTGCTGAGAAGAAGCTTTTTAGTTTGATTCAATCCCATTTATTGATTCTTGATTTTACTTCTTGTGCTTTAGGAGTCTTATTAAGGAAGTCAGATCCTAGGCTCACAAGTGAAGATCTGGGCCTACTTTTTCTTCTAGTAGATGCAGGATCTCTGTTCTCGTTCCTAAGTCCTTAATCCCACTTTGAGTTGATTTTTGTGCAAGGTGAATGAATTGGGGCTTAATTTCATTTTGCTGCATATATATTTCCAGTTTTCCCAACACCATTTGTTGAAGAGGCTATCTTTTCTCCAATGTATGTTTTTGGCACCTTTGTCTAGTATGAGATAACTGTATTTATGTGGGTTTGTCTCTGTGTCTTCTATTGTGTATCTTTGGTCTGTGTATCAGTTTTGGTGCTCATACCATGTCATTTTTTTTTTTTTTTCACTGTGTCTCTGTAGTATAATTTAAGATCTGGTATTGTGATGCCTCCTGCTTCACTTTTCTTGCATAAGGATTGCTTTAGCTATTCTGTGTGTCTTATTTTTCCAAATGAATTTTATGATTGCTTTTTCTATTTCTATGAAGAATGTCACTGGAATTTTAATAAGAATTGCATTAAATCATGTAATGTTTTTAGTAGTATGGCCATTTTGACAATGTTAATTTTGCCTATCCAAGAGCTTAGGAGACCTTTCCATCCTCTAAGGTCTTCTTCAGTTTCTTTATTTAGTGTTCCATAGTTTTCATTCTAGAGGTCTTTCACTTTTTTGTTAGATTGATTCTCAAATATTTTATTTTTAAAGCTATTTTGGATGGGGTAGTTTTCCTAATTTCTCTTTCAGTGGATTCACCACTTATGTATAGGAATGCATTTTATTTGTGAGTATTAATTTTATATCCTGCTACTTTACTGAATTGATTTATTAGTTCTTAAAGTGTTCTGGGGATATTTTTTGGATCTTCTAAATGTAGAATCATGTCATCAGCAAATAGTGATATTTTGAGTTCTCCTTTTCCAGTTTGTATTCCTTTGATTTCTTTCTTTTGTCTAATTGCTCTGGCTAGAGTTCAAGGATGATGTTGAATGAAAGTGGTGAAAGTGGGCAATCTTGTCTTATTTCAGTTCTTAGAGGAAATGCTTTCAATTTTTTCTCCATTTAGAATGATGTTGGCTTTGGTTTTAGTATATATAGCTTTTACACTGTTAAGGTATGTTCCTACTATCCCTGGTTTAGTATTTTGAACATGAAGGAATTATGTATTTTGTCAAAAGTTTTTTCTGCATCTATTGAGATAAACATATGATGCCTGTCTTTAAGTCTATTGATGTGATGAATTACATTGAATGATTTTTGTATGTTGAACCAACTTTGCATCCCTGGGATGAATCCCACTTAATCATGTTGCACCATCTTTTAAATATATTTTTGTATGTGATTTGCTAGAATTTTATTGATCATTTTAGCTTCTATGCTCATCCGGGACAATGGTCGGAAGTTTTCTCTCCTCTTTGGGTGATACTAGCTTTCTAGAATGAGTTTGGAAGGGTTCCCTCCCTTTCTATTTAATGCAATAATTTGGGAAATACTGGTGTTAATTCTTCTTTGAAAGTCTTGTTGAACTCTGCTGAGAATCCATCTGGTTCTGGGCTTTTCTTAATTGGTAGGCTTTTCTTAATTGGCATCTTTTATTTCATTGCTTGAAATTTACCTGTTTAAATTGTGTATTTCCTAATGGTTCAGTTTGAGTAGGTCAGATGTCTCCAGAAATTTGTTGATATTTTCACGATTTTCAATTTTATTACAGTATAAATTTTCAAAATATTTTCTGATTATCTTCTGTATTTCTCAAATGAAGAAATGCAAAAGGCCAATAAATATATGAACAAATGCTCAATTTGATTAGCCATCAGAAAAAATATAAATTTAAACTATAATGAGATTCCATTTTGCCCCTGTTAGTATGGCTATTATTACCAAAAAAAAAAAAAAAAAGATGCAAGTAAGGAAATAGAAAAATTCTTATATACACTATTCATGGAAATGTAAAAAGAAGTATGGAGGTTCCTCAAAGAACTAAAAATAGAACTTGAATTTAACTATACCACTTAATGGGTATATATACAAAGAAGTGAAGTCAATATACAAAGAAGATAGCTACATACCTGTTTATTGAGGCACTATTCACAATAGCAAAGATGTGTAATCAGTATAGATTACAAAACAGTATAGATTCATCAATAGATGACTGGAAAAAGAACATGTAGAATATGTACACAATAGTTTTATTCAGTCAGAAAGAAGAATGAAATTCTATCATTTGCAGGAAAATGGATAGAACTGGATGGAGCATAATCATCATAGACAAAATATACCAAACACAGAAAGACAAATAGAATCTTTTCATTTGTTTTGACAAATAGAATCTTTTCATTTGTCTTGTATGGAAACTAAAAAATGTTTTAAAAAATGATACAAAAGTTTGAGAGGAACAATTAGGAACTGGGAAAGAAACTGGAGATGAGGGAAAAACAGAAAGGAATGGAAAAGAAGGTAGAAGCTTGAATAGACACAATCAACCTGTGATGTATGCAGGTATTGAAATATCACAGCAAATCCCATTAATCTATGTAATTAATATATGTTAATAATCACAGTAAAATATCTTATAGCATAGTTGGGGATACCAAAAAGAAAACTCATATCTGTCAAAATGGTATTCATAGGATGGTATGAAATATTAAAATAGGAAACTTAATCATTCTTATGTTAGCTCCATTGAATTTTTTCTCTCTCTTTTTTTTTTTTTTACAAGAATGATTCTGAGTTGAATCTTAAATTTAAGTAAGATAGGCAGAGGAACAGATGTGGTGATAAAGGTAAAAAGGATAGCTCAAACAAAGGAAATAACATGTAAAAGCATAAAACTTGAAAGACTTCTGTATGTTGAAAAAAAAGTCACAACTCGCTAGAATTCTCACTCAGTTGCACAAATTATGTCTCATAAACATGGCTTACCTTGTTGTGATTTCAGGGCAAGAATCTAAAAATTTTCTAGTATTGCAAAACAATGTGGTTATGTTTATGTTAGAACTTAAGTTTCTTATTTAGAAATTGTAAAAAAGCAATAAATAATTATATTTCATAGCCTTGGGACTCTGTCTCCTCCTAGCATACCAATTATTAATTCTAGAAAGTCAAATAGTGATTCTGAGCTCTTTGATATCTTTATTTTGTCCTTCTATTGATTCTTCCATTTTTCTCCTTTTGTTCTGCTTTGTATATTTAAAGACCTAATCTAAAATCCTAAAGCCCATTTCATTGTTACCACACATGTCTTCTAGAAAATGTATTATATGAAGTATTTTCATGGATTTTCAACAGTCCTCATGACATTTATAAATTTCGTATCAGGAAGGAAAATGGAATACATCCACATTAAATATAATTTAGTTACACAGCATGCATAACAGAGACCTAAGATTTCTGTCCTTAGAAAACTTCGCTTGCAGTGTTGCCCCCATTGCAGTATCTGGGAGATAGACTGATGGCCTCGAGATGGAAAGATGGGGATGGCAGAGTGGATCATGCAGATGCATAGAAGTTGTTATCCTGTAGTTCTTTGTGAAAGTTTGCACTGTTTATTGTGTTATATAATTAAATATATTTTAAAAATTGATTTATTAATGATGGTCATGTATCAAAGCTGTGTATGATTTAGGATTCAATTAAAAATGTTAGTGATAAAAAAAAGATTTGGAAGCAGATCAGTATTTGATTCTTGGATGAATAACTTCACATCAATTAACCTTACTTCATCTTTTTGAGCTTCAATTTCCTTATTTCAAAAATATTGGTAATGACTCACTCATAATGTTGTTTTGAAGCAGGGAGAGTTTAGTTATCAGTGCTGGTATGAAATATTTCTGGTTCTCATCAAAGGCATGCTCTAAGGATTATATTTCCATGGGTGTTTTTGTTTGTAGTTTTGTTTGAAGTGATAAATAACCATGACATTTGTAAGTAAATGTGAATTTATGCAAGTCACTTCTAAATGAACACTTGTAAAGGCTGCGTTAGTCAATTTTTGCCTCAGTAACCAAAACACCTGACAAGAACAGCTTAGAGGTTGGAAAGTTTATTTTGACTCATGGTTTCAAAGGTTTTGTCCATGGTGAACTAAACTCCATTGCTCAAGGTCCAAAGTGGAGCAGAACATCATGGTGCAGCAAGTAGCCAGGAAGCAGAAGGTGGGGAGGGGCTGCAGAGAAGAGGGACACTACCAGAACATGCTCCTATAGACACATTTCTTCCAAACACACCCCACCTGCCTATAGTTACCACCCAGTCAGTCCATTCAAGCTAAATGGACTGATTCAGGTAGAACTTCCATAATCTATTCATTTCATTTCTGAGTATTCCTGCATTCACAGGAGCTTTGGGGGGGATACCTCAAACCCAAACCATAACAAAGAACCAGTGTCTCCACTGTTGTGTGTGGGATTATTAATTTCTGCCAACTTGTGTCTTTGGAAATGAAGAATGAACAAAAAGGTTAAAAATTTTTTTTTCAATATTGTAAGACTTGTATTTATTATCATACCATAGCAAAACTTTTAATAGATTAAATAAGATTAAAAAGTGGATCATACAATAATTAGCATATTACATGTGATCAATGATTATTAGTAGTTATATTACTATGGATTTCACCATTTTAATATAACAAAGCTCTCACAGAATGCCAGGTACAATGGGTAAATTTTGGTGACAAATTTTTGATAAAAAGATCAAAAAGTTGTCCAGTATGTGGAAATGTGTATATATCAAAATGATAAATTGAGAGGCATTAAACAAATTCTGTCACCATGAATTCACCCAGAATGATTTAGTATTACTAGAATTTTTAAAATAGAAAAAAGTCAGCTAAATTTTATATGCTTTATATGTATTTCTTAAATAATTATTTTTATTCCACCCTTGGCTGGATTACAAGTAAGGAAAGGAAGTCCCAGAATAATTTGTTTATTCATAGTATGAGAAAATTTATATACATTTTAAAAACAAACGAACATCATGCAATATATATTTTAGGCATACTTATATATGTGCTCTTTTTCAAAAAGCAGAGAAGATAACCGTAACTCTGAGGAGGAAGATTAAATTTGCCCAAAGTTTCACTGAGGAGTTCATGAATGGAAACCTCCGCCTATAAATCAGTTATATAAGCCACATAACATCTGCTCAGATAAGCCACAAACACTTAAGAGCACACTTTTAAAAATTTCTCCATTTGGGGCTTGTTATCCAAGGAAGTGACACCAGATATTACATGGCATTGTAGGAGCAAAGATAAGAATAAGTTGCAGTTTTATAGCCATAAAGAAGCCAAACCATGTGTCTTTTCTGTTTCACTGAGCTTCAAATCTCTGTTTTAGTACATTCACAGCAGAAGCAGTTGGAAGATTCTATATATACGCACAGGAATCTTTAGAATTACTCTCTTGAATACCAAATCAAGTAAATGATTTTTTTCTAAGATTGTTTTCCTAGTGTTTACTTTGCCTTTCATTCTCCTTGGCCTCTTATAAGAAAATGCACAAGTCCTTGACTCATATACCAAGATGGCAGCCACCTCTTAGAAGAACAAATAATTCTTTATTTTCCAAATTAAAATATATATTTTTGATATAAAAACATACATCCAAGAATTGGTATGACCTTCAAGGATTAAAATACACGAAATATTATTCACTTTCCATAGTTGTGACAAATTGCAACAACTGCTGAGGTCGATGAATAAACATTTGTGACTCTATTTCTAATTTTTTGTTATATTGATAGATTATAAAATACCATTCCCAAGTATAAAAAGTAACATCAGCACCTCATAATTTCAATTACAAAATGTTCTATTTGCTTGAAATGCAATGCCTTTTTTGTTCTTGATAAGAATAAAGGAATGAGATTGATCAAGTTATATACACGTATGAAATATCACATAATAAATCCCTCTAATATGTATGATTATAGTGCATCAATAAAAATGAATTAAAAAAATACATAAATGAAGAGGGACAGTAAGGAATGAAAGTTGATTCTCATAAAGTATATGAGAGTTCAATTTAGTGCATTGGGTCTGAACACAAGAAACTGAAAGTATACAAGCAAGGTGGGAAGCTGAGGAGTGGCTCCCAGAACAGGAAGCAGACTCATCGCCAGTGTTTAGGCATTTTTGTAATGTCAGAGAGTGCATGTGTTCGAGGAAAGTTCTAGTTACCATTTTCTTTTATTATATATATATATTTTTTTAATTTTCACTGACAACATTTTGATTTGTTGTTATCAAATGAGGTACAAATTTTCATTTCTATAGTTGTACACGATGTAGATTCACAGTATTCATGTACATAGGGTAATGATGTCTGTCTCATTCTACCATCTTTCATACCGCGCCCCCACCTGATTTCCCTCTACATAATCTAAGTTCCTCCATTCTTCTCTTACCCTTCACCCACACCCCCATTTTGTATCCACCTATCAGGGAAAACATTCAGCCTTCGTTTTTGTGGGATTGGCTTATTTCACTTAGCATGATATTCTCCAATTCCATCCATTTACCTGCAAATGCCATAATTTTATTATTCTTTATGGCTGAATTTTTAAGGTTTTATAAAAATCTCTGTCACACACTGCCTTTCAATCAGTTTTAGCATGTGCCTAAACTCTGAACAATTTAGGTTGATTTTTCTGATTTTGTGCTTATTATGCAAACATCTCCCCAGAAGGAATGCATTCATTACAAGGACATAATTGATTTATAGTTACTTCTTATTCCCTGAAAACTTAGAGATCATAGAGACTTTCATTTCCTTCACAAGGGCAATATTTGCCTAGTGAAGGAGAATTTATTCAGTTTCATTTTATTGTTTTTTCTTTCACATGTCTTCACACAAACTTTTCTTCCTCAGGATCAAGGAGTTCTTGACTATAAGTTGCTCAGTGTTGCCCCCTGGCTCCTCCTTGAACTCAGACTTGGTCCACACAGTTGACTATTTTTCTTATCTGTTGTTATAAGAGAAATGCAAATCAAAACCACCTTAAGATTTCATCTTACCCAAATTAGAATGTCTTTTATTAAGAATACAGGCAACAACAGGTGTTGGCGAGGATGTGGGGAAAAGGGTACACTCATACATTGCTGGTGGGAGTGCAAGTTGGTGCAACCACTCTGGAGAGCAGTGTGGAGATTCCTTAGAAAACTTGGAATGGATACACCATTTGACCCAGCTATCCCACTCCTTGGCCTATACCCAAAGGACTTAAAATCAGATTGCTACAGTGATGCAGCCACATCAATGTTCATAGCTGCCCAATTCACAATAGCTAGATTGTGGAACCAACCTAGATGCCCTTCAGTAGATGAATGGATAAAGAAACTGTGGTATATATACACAATGGAATATTACTCAGCCATAAAGAAGAATAAAATTATGGCATTTGTAGGTAAATGGATGATGTTGGAGACTGTTATGCTAAGTGAGATCAGCCAATCCCAAAAATCCAAAGGCCGAATGGTCTCTCTGATAAATGAATGATGATGCATAATGCAGGGGGGAAGGGTGGCAAGAATGGAGGAAGGATAGAGAGCATAGAGGGAAGGGAGGGGTGGGGATGGAATGGGGAGTAAAAATAATAACAGAATGTGTGACAGATACCATTGCCCTGTGTACATGTATGAACACACAGATGGTGTGACTCTACTTTGTGTACAACCAGAGAAACAATAGCTGTACTCCGTTTGTGCTCAATGAATCAATAAGCAAATAAAAAAGAAGATCATATTACCAGAGGTATACACAATGGAATACTACTCAGTCATAAAGAAGAATAATACTATGGCATTTGCAGATAAATGGATGGAATTGGAGATTATCATACTAAGTGAAATAAACCAATCCCCAAAAAACAAAGGCCAAATGTTTTCACTGATAAGTGGATGATGATATAGAATCTGGTTGGGGGGTGGGGGGTGAGAGAGGAATGGAGGATCTTTAGATTATGTAGAGGGAAATGGGGGGGTATGAAAAATGGTGGAATGAGGCAGACATCATTACCCTATACATGTATGATTAACAAGAATGATAAGAATGTACATCATGCACAACTATAGAAATGAAAATTTGTACCCCACATGCGTACAATGAATCAAAATGAAGTCTGTAAATTAAAAAAAAATAAAAAAAATCACATTACCAAAAAAAAAAAAAACAACAAAAAAAACCCCACCCACCTTATTTGTTTATCCTTTGATGGTGCCATTGCTCCTTATTTTTTCACAAAATAAATTTATCAAACTTTGAATTTCATGCAAATTTATGTATTTATTATTTAGTGCAACATTTGAGACTAAGTAAAAATTTAGAGGGAAAAAAACTACAAGTTCTTTTCATAGTGCAATATCCTTTGCATTTTGCTAAAGGATGTATCTAAGAACAGGCATTCAGGAGATGAATATCCCCGATGGATGCCCCTTACACAGACACCCTTATTTAGGCCACTCTACAAAACAAACAAACAAACAAATAAATAAATAAATGCAGGCCTAACTCCTTCCACAGAAATTTATCTCATTTACTGGAAGTTTTTCAATCTCCATACTCCACTGTGGTATTGGGCCAAATGCAATTTGGAGTCAAGAACCAGGGTATTGTCTGGTAACCAGGAGTTTTCATGCAGTTAAGATTTTATTTGTATAGATGGGTACATACTTTCCATTCCCTGAGTTTTATTTATATTCTCATTAGTAGAACACATATTATCTCATTCCTATCCTATTTAATTTATAAAACATGAATATTTTCCCCAAAAATCTTTCTTAGTATTTTTTCCTCAAACCTTATTGTCCAAATCCTTTTGAAAAAGGATCCACACTGACTTTAGAGTCTATGGAATATTTCTGGATTTGGAGATCTCAGAAAAGTGATTAATGGACCAGTCTGCTATTTTTTTTTTTTTTTTGTCAAATCTTGGAGTAGTCAAATTTTTATGTTTTATAGTCTTCCTTAGAATGGAAGAAAAAATAATGCTGCTCTCATCCTCAAACCATATCTAAAAGTATCTCCTTTTTATATTGGGTATGTACTTCTATATATTGGGATATACTTCTACAAATTACTCTAATATCTAAATATTCTATAAATTACTCTAATATCTAAATATTCTATAAATTACTCTAATATCTAAATATTCTATAAATTACTCTAATATGTAAATATTCTAAATGTTGGTACACACACAAACATTTGTTAAAATTTGTAAGTAATAGTCTGCCTGACACAAAAATGATGTTGTTTTCCCAAAATGCCACTTGGCAACTTTGCACTGATCTTTTTTTCAGACAAGTACGTATTTTTTTTCCCCAGATGAAAACTAAACAGAGTAGCTAGATGGAAATCAGTCAGGAATTTACCAAACACATCAGCACTTTCATGTTTTATAATATTTTTAATGTTTATTTCTGTCAAATATCTTGTGAACTCTAAAACTTCCCACCACATTTCTCTTTTCTCTTTTGTCCTTCCATTGTAAACCACAGTTTAAAAGATGGTATAAACCAAAATCCACTTCCAGCATTATAACTTACTTAAGTAGTCTAAAGCATATACAAATATTTATATAGAGAAAAGCTATTACAGAATTAATTAATAGATCTCCAGTCTGAACAAAAAGTATGTCTTATTGCCTTACAGCTTTTTATAATTGAGACATATGATATTCTGTGGACTTTAAAAAAGATTTTTAAACATCTCAAAGATGCACCAACATTTCCTTCCTAAAAATTGCTATAATTTGTCCTTACAAATTAAAGTCATGTGATTTAACTTCATGAGATATTACTTTGTATAGTCACCATATAAACCATCAACAATTTCCAAATCTTCCCATGATAGTAACAGCAAATATCAGGTATCTCATGGAGCTTAATGTATAACAATTAACTATACAACAGTAAATATCTTTGCAGAGAATTTTTCACAAAATCTTAATGTTTGAAAACCAAATTATCTCAGCTTCATCCTATTAAGAAGTTGGATTTCTAAAATGATTCACATTTTAATTAATGAGAATAAGCCTTTACAGCTTGCTGTCTTTATGTCCTTAATAAGATTTACTTTTTGTATTTCTTTTTTCCCCAGTGGTAGGTTGAAACACAGGGCCTCATGCATGGTAGGCAAGTACTCTACCACTGAGTGGTTTTCAGCCCTAGAGTCTTGTTTTTAAGAGCCCAAACTATGACATTGTTTCTTTTCTCCAAAGAGACAACTTGACATTTTTTCTTGCTAATTAAAAAATAAAATAAAATATTATACGGTATTATCTAAGCCTCATTACACATCCAGATTCTGAAGATCCTGATTTTATTTTTAATCTACTACTTATTATAATTAGAAGAAATGAATATTAGAAGAAACAAAAAATGCACATTAGCCAAATTCATATCAAATGAATTTATAATTGCAAAAGAAGAAAATATATGTTAATTCAAAGAAGGAAGTTACACTTACTATTTTCACTTAATCACTTAAATGTACAGTCTTAAATCCCTACTTTGAAAGGCAAGTGTGGCTTGTGCTGTTACTGGGATCAGAAGTAGTCATTTTCTAGTGCTCATGGTTCATACCTAAGGCTTTGATGGAGGGGGAAAACCAAAAATAATTTGTATGACCATCACTTGCAAAGCAAAAGGACCTAAGAAATGTTATTCCTTTCAGAATATGAATGTCCATGGGGGCCCTTTTGTAATTATTTTATGGTATTAAGTTTTACCCATGTGGAATTCTCTTTGGGTAACTCTTGAACATGTGATGTTTCTTGAATTAAATGTGCACGTAAGTAATAAATAAAATAATACTGTTCTCAGGATGCATATGTTAATTTGGACTGTTATCTTAGAAGAAATAACAGGTATATTTATTCATTGTGAGAGATTAAACTCCCTTAAGTCAAAATAAAACATTGAATATGAGAGAAGATACCAAAAAATATCAAAATTGAAAAACTGCAATGGAAATTGACAGACAGTACAATAAACTCCTGTGTGATTTGAGTGAATGAGTTTAATGTGAAATTATTTCAGGTTGCTTTCAACATTTTGAAATTGTTTATCCTATAGACATTCAACTAATCTCTTAAATTAAATGATCATCATTCTTCCCACATTCCTTTATCCATTCACATTCTACCTAATTACTTGAGCCAAACGTTCAGGGTGCAAACTGGATTTCCTTTCTGCAGCAACTCTGATTCTACTTATTACTTATATATTTTATCAGTCATTCCAGATGTCTTGTTATTTCATTAGCTAGGACCCTCATTTGCTATTGTTCTGTCAAGGATAGTAGTCTATAAATGATTTCACAGCCTCATCAAATTGCATTATTTTTTTCTAGAGTACTCTTTCTGAAAAAACAGATAGTAATTCAAAATGTAATTCAAATACAATCAAACATTCTAGCTTAGCCAATAAGTACGCCATAATACACCCTCACTTCCTATTCAAACTTACCTACTATCAATTTTTACCTGATTACCAAACATGCTAAGCAACATAAGAGTTACTCAAACAGTACATGCATGTCATGCTTTGGTGCCTTTTATAAAGCTAGTCCATCAGCTCATCTGCACAATTCCTTTACAACCTTTAAGAGCCAGCTCAGACATTTTCCCCTAGAAGCTTCACTTTGTCTTCATCTCATGTAGGTATTTGCTCTCTCCTATGCCTACCTTGCACATAGCATGACACTTACATGCTGAATTACTTGTCTTTTTCTTCTATCAGAACGTGAGAGTGAGAACTCAGTCTTGCCTGTCTTTTTGTAGAATTTTCCTATGATATTCTCTCTCCAACACTCTGGTAGTTTGCCTTAATGGAACACACTTTTTTTTTTTTTTTTCGTTTTTTGACCTGTGGACTTGATTGTCAGTCTTCTGTTAAAGATTTCCTCCATCTGTTTCAGTGAATTTGCATTGTTAGATTCTGAAACTGCTTGCTGTTTTTGAACCTGCCAATAGACCCTTTAACGAGAATTCAGTTTTTATTTCTGGTGTGCCCTCTTTGACAGAACTGTTTACACCCCCTTTATTTATTGAGCCTGTTAGTGTTTAGCTTCCCATGTGACCCTGCACTTCCATTTTACACCTAGATAAAATTCAGCCTGAGTCTCATCACATTGCTAATGTGCAAATTGCATACCTACAAGTATATCAACAAATTTGTGTTAATTAATCTATTGGTTACATGAAAATATGAGTGTTAAAATATCTCAATGCCATAATACTTATTTAAATCAGTAAGCAATATTATTTTTCATTATTTAAAAAATCATTTTCATCCAATATATGAAAAGATACAAATAATATAAATTCAAAAAATTTACATTTACATTAATTTCTTTGAGGAAAAGTTGCACAACTATCAAATTCCTAATTTTATTTTTTATCTTTGATTTATGACATTCCAAAAATAATTATAGAACTGATAATCAAATTTTATTTTAGTTTTCTGAAACACTATCTGTAAGGAAAATGACATAGTAATGTTCTCATAAAAATTAGAATGTTGCTATAATGCACTAAATTATAACAATAAGTTAGAAGATTAATGATTTCCCCTAATATGTTTTGTTTTACACTTTTTTATGTTGATTTTGACTGAGATTTGATAGTTTCTTTCATCCACAAATGAAAAGGTCCTAGAATATGAAGTTCTAGAACATTGTCATTATATTTCCACTGAATTGTTTATTCCTTCTATTTGTGTCTAGTCATTGACAACCTGGGAAAGAACATCTTAAGGCAAATGATTTTTACAAAAAATTAAAATTAAAAAATTAAAACTTCAGTTTACTATAATTGATGATTTTTTTTTTTTGCAAAGCACTAACATTCAAAAAGATAAATGATTGTGCTTTGTGCTTAACCAAGAACATACTGTGAGGTTGATAAAAAAGAAAAAAAAAAAACACCTTGACCTTCCCAATGGGAAGCCTTCCTCCCTTTGATTTAATGTGCTGGCCATCTGCCTTCGACATCCTCTCAGAAAGAATAAATACCTCTGTTGCTAATTGGAAAAGGGAAAAAATGCACACACTTTAATGAAAAGCAATTCCATGCACTTCATATCCAGAGAAATGAAGGAAAGAATTCTCACATCTGTTGCCATTGGAGTTAACCTTTCTGTGGGTTTCTGGACAAAAGTATAATAGGTAATAGCTATAGTCAGTGTGGAAAATTGCCATCTAAAAGAAGGAAAGTAGGTTAAAATGACAGCTATCATTTACACAGATTCCACCACCCAATGTTGTGTTCCTCATATTTAGGAGAATATATATACTTTTCCAACTAACATCTTCTTCCAGCAGATATGCTAAAATTCCATTAAGTTCAAAAATATTGAACTCTCAAAAATGTTTAGGAAAGCTGAATTATTTGGCAAATAAGATATATAGATGGTAGTTAATAATCTTAATGTAATTTCAATTATTTTTTTCTTGTAAGAAAAAAGAAACTAATAAAGTAGTTGCCAAGATGTGAAACTAAGTGATTGCTTTCCTATTTAAAGCTATCACTCAAACTCAGGTTGAATTTTTACAAATATGTTTATAAGTCAATAATTATTAAGGAATATTAAACCAGGCTGTTGCCTTTCCTACATTTGTAATATTACATGACTGTATGTGTAATATGTATGTGTGTATATCTGAATGTGGACTCATGGGTGTTTCTCTCATGGAATTAATGATCATAGAACTAGATTATAACTAATAGCTATATAATATGCTTGAGAATTGTTATGTTATTAGATTTTACATATTCTCACCACAAAAATAATGTGATATAGTAGACATGTTAATTAACTTGATTTAGTGATTTTTCAGTATATACATATATTAAAATGTGTATATACATATATATGTAATTACATATATCTGCAGTGTTTACATATATTAAAGTAAAAATATATACATATATTTTGCAGTGTATGCATATATGTTGTGCTGCATGCATAATATACACAATTTTTATTCATCAATAAAAATAATATTTTTAAAAAGAGAAATACTTTTTGAAAGGGAGGTGTATAATTAACCTATGCCTATAAGAATTCCTCAGAAAAAGGCTTTCTGAATATGAATTCACAGTTCAATACTTTAAGCTTAATCTACCATAGATGTTACTAAGTAGACAAAACCAAAATCAAACCCCCAAACTCATGAGTTATCAGAATTCTTAAAGAAAGAATATAAGCATTTAAATATGAAATCATCTAAAAGAAAAATGGAAATTTTGATGAAAAAACATGGTAGTATTAAAAGTCATCTCACCAATATCTCTCCTAAGCATAGACTTAGAAATGCTCAATAAAATATTAGAAAACTGAGTTAAATAGCATGATAAAAAATTACTCACCAGGGTCAGATAGGATTTAACGCAGTGATGCAAGGATGGTTCCACATGTAAAAATCAATAAATGCAATTCATCATGTTAACAGAATAAAGGACAAACAACATGATTATTTCAGTACATGCAGAAGAATGAATAAAATTCAACATCCTTGTATGGTAAAAAATTATGAACAAGTTTAGTATAGAAAGAGTCTATCTCAATTCTATACAGGTCAATTATGACAAATCTGCAGCTAAAAAATTCAATGAGAAAAAGTTAAAAGCTTTTTCTCTAAGATCTGGAACAATATAAGGATTCCACTCTGATCAGTTCTTTACACTGTAGGTCTTAGGGAGAGTAGTTAGACAATAGAAAAGAAAATATGTGTTTGAGTTGGAAAGGTTTTTAAATTGTTCCTGCTTTCAGATAATATAATTTTATATAAAGAAAACCCTAAAGACTCCACAAAAACTTGTTAGAACTTATAAGTCAATTCAGTAAGTTCGCAGGATACAAAATCAACATAAAAAATCAATAGTATTTTAATACACTAACAGCAATCTATGTGAAAAGGAAATAAAGAAAAAAGTACATGCATCAAAGTTTCAAAAATGCCAACTGACTTTAGACAAATTCTACAAGTACATACAATAAGGAAAGGATAGTCTGTCAAATAAATGGTGTTAGGAAAAGTAGATATCCTCAGGCAGAATAAAAGTAAACTGGTATCTCACAGTCTACTTTTGCACAAAAACCAACTCAAAATTGATGAAAGACTTAAAGGTACTGATAATGTGAAACTACTGGGGTGGGGGAAACAGAAGAAAAGCCCTATGACATTGATCTGGACAATGGCATTTTGTGTATTATCGCACAACCCTGGACAACAAATGCAAACTAAATAAATGAATAGGATTATGTTAGACTGAGAAGCAAATGATAATAATAAAAAATATTAATAATAATGACAATAATAATTCACTGAGTAAAGAAACAACTTATAGAATAGGAAAAAAAATTGCAAAATATATATATCTTGTAAGGGATGCATATCCAAAATATATAAAGAAGTCAAATAACTCAATAGCAAGAAGACAAATAGTACAATTTAAAAATGGGCAAATTACAAAAATAAATCTCACAACAAAGCAAACAAATGGCAACAGCTATTCTTTAAGAAATGCTCAAATCCTCTGGAAAACACAATTAAAACCACAATGTGGTATGACTTCATACCATTCTAATAACTATTACATAGGGGACAAAAATAGTAAGTGTTGGTGTACACTTTGAGAAGATTGTACTGCTGCAAACTGTTTCCAACACAGAAAATAATATGGAGCTTCCGAAAAAAAATTAAAAACAGAATTACTATGTGATCCAGCAATCTAATTTCTGGGTACATGTTCAAAGGAAATGAAATCAGAAAATTGAAGAAAGATCTGCATTATCATATTTACTGAAGTACTGTTCACATTAGCCAATACATGGAATCAACCTAAATTTCCATTAATGCATGAATGAATAAAGAAAATGTGATATATATATTCACACACATATATACATGTATATACACATATATATATACATATACACACATGTATATACATATACATGCTGTTATGGTTTGGAAGTGAGGTGTCCCCCAAAAGTTCACATGTGAGACAATGAAGGAAGATTCAGAGGAGAAATGATTGGGGTGTAAGAGTCTTAACCCAATCATTGAATTAATCCCTGATGGATTAATTGAAGTGGTAGGGTGTGGCTGGAGGAGACTGGAATTGGGGTATGGCTCTAGGGTATATATTTTGTATCTGGAGAGTGGAGTCTCTCTCTTCTTCCTGATGTTGCAAGCTGCTTTCCTCTGCCATCCTCTTCCACCATGATGTTCTGCCTCACCTTGAGCCCCACAGAATGGAACTGGCCTTCTATGGCCTAAGACCTCTGAAAGTGTGAGCACTCAAATAAACCTTTCCTCCTTTACAGTGTGCTGGTCAGGTCCGTTAATCACAGCAGTGAAAAAACTGACTAAAACACATGAGCACTGTGATACTATTGTCTATTAAAAAAAATGGAAATTATGTTATTTGCAACAATATAGATGAAAGTGGAGGATACTGTCAAGGAAGACAAAAACTGCATGATCTCACTTGTGATATATAAAAGAAGTTGATTTGCAGAAATACAAAGATGCATTGTGGTCACCAGAGACAGAGAAGGGTAGGGAAGAGAGGAGGATGAGCAGAGATTGGTTACTGTTTATGTTACTTTTAAGTAGGAAGGCTATATTTTTGGTGTTCTATTATGCCATATGGTAATTATAACACATAATAGTGTATCACATATTTCAAGAAAGTTAAAAAAGGAGATCTTGAATGTTTTCATCCCAAAGAAATGATAAATGTTTAAGGTGACAAATATACTAATTAACATGACATGATCATTATACAATATATACATGTTTGAAAATATCACACAGTATTCTATGAGCATGTACAATTATTCTATATCAATGATAAATAAAACATTTTAAA
Source organism: Glaucomys volans (assembly GCA_020662805.1). Classification (NCBI taxonomy): domain Eukaryota; kingdom Metazoa; phylum Chordata; class Mammalia; order Rodentia; family Sciuridae; genus Glaucomys; species Glaucomys volans. The sequence goes on from JAJEJO010004367.1 coordinate 23,643, forward strand.
AAAGGAAATTAATATAAACCCAAAACAAAAAAGACAAGACGACTTTTTTTCCTTTTTTTTAAGCATTCAACATTGCCAACCCATCCCTCTCTCTATTTTCTCCTCTCCTTGACTGCCTGTTCTTGAAGAGCAGTGGTCCCCTTCTCTTTTTTCACTTTTGTGTTTTAGTTTTTATTGCATTTTCTATGTGATTCTTTAATTAATCATCAGTGGTTTCAGGTAAGGAAAGATGATATTATAAAGAGAAAATTGGGATTTGATGAAGGAAGATGGAAAATGGATTTAAAACCAATGCTGAAGAACTGTACTATTTAAAAGAAGAAAAGGATGAATATTTTCAGATTTTTTAAAAATGGTTAAGAGACTGGGTATTCATAGGCAGAGAAAAGGGAGTATATTAGATGTTGTCTATGTCTGACAAAGTTTGCTGGGTTTTCTGCTTAAATTATAAATTATAGGAAGGTTAAAGAAGTCAAAGTAATGAACTGCCTATAAACTTCATATTTTTTGAAGTTTTAGTAAATTTGGTCTTTGCACATACCATAACATTTATTTTTTTAAATGTATTCATTTTTAATTAATAGATAATTATACACATTTACAGAGGTACATAAAGTAAATGCTCCTTGCAAAATAATCTTGGAAGAGTATGTGGAGATCAGTATATTTAATAAATCAAACTGTTTAGTATGCACTATGGGATTTATTTTACTAATAATAGTAATTATTGCTCCTAGCACAAGGTTTGGAAGGTCACTAATCAATAGATGTTCATTTACTTGAAATAAAAAGTTCTAGCATTAATACATTTTAGATGCATGTTGCTTTTGTTAATCAAATAATTACAACCAAATTTAGCTTTTATGAGTGAATCAGATTTATGTCCACAGGGCTTACTTAAAATGCACTGTAAGTGTATAATATTAAATGAAAAATAATTTTCTCCATCTAGATTATAAATCTTAGGGAACACACATTTTTAAGCCTATTCTCTTGGTGTCCTACAAGAAAAGAATACATTTTATCTCCACTGAATATTATAATAATGGATATTTTAAATTTTACATTTTCAAAAAGCAGAATTAGATTTTTTCATGTTTTAGGAGAGCATGGTTGAGTGTTTGATGCACATGTCCTCAGTAGAGGGAATAATGGAGGCATTATATGGATGAGTTGTCCATATTTCCCTTGCAAACAGAATTCTATTGCAAAATCCAGATAATCTTACAGAATATGTAGAAAAAATATACATAATAGAATTTTACAATAAAACCATCCTATTATGATTATTGCAATTACATGCTACTAAGGACAGTTTTTGCCTCAGTTCTTCATTGACATCTGTCATAATTGTATTTGCTGGCTTTCACCAAACAAAGCAGGCAATGATGACATTCAGAGATTTAAATATGCTGATGCATGATTTTTTTGTGAACACATACAGCTCATTCAACATACTTGTCATTCAGTGAGGAGTGGAGAGAATTGGATTTCAGAAACCAACCCATTTAATTTTTTTGCATGATCATTTCCCCTAAAAGCTTCATTTAGGCTCTGTTTCATTTATAAGGAGGTACATAAGAATCCTTTTGTTTCTCTATTGCTATTTCATGATACATCCATTGTATCAGATTTTTTCCTATGTGATGTGTGACTGTAAAGCAAAAGGAAAAATCCTTCATCAATTTTCCCTAGATAAATTACAGTACTCTATAGATCAGAGGTCCATAGTATGATTTTCCTCATAGCACATGAAAATCTATTTATATTCATAATAATGCCTAACTCAGGGTCTTGTCAACAAGAGCTTCGGTAAAGATCAAAGGTAAATATTTAACACTTTGTGGGCCAGATGGTATCTGTTGTAAATACTTAATTCTGCTACTGCAGCCTAAGAACTATCAACAATATATAAAAGAGTAATATCATGGACACTAAAATTTAAATTGTACGTAATTTTCACCTATCATGAAATTTATTTATCCTTTGGTATTTTTCCAACTATTTAAAATATAAAATCCATTCTTAACCTATCAGCTCTACAAAAATCAGATGATCATTTAAATTTATTCTGTCGGCCATAGTTTGCTAATTCCTCTCCTAGCAAATACCTTCTAACCTGCCCTTTTAAGACCAGTCACAATTTTAGAAGGAAAAAGATTGAGAACTTTAGAAAAGTACAAATAAGAGATAGAAGAATACTGTGAACTTGGTCCACACTCTGGTGTTTTCAGAATTTTTAGATATGAGAACTTAGGTGTGATCATCTATAATATTAATGATGATCATCCAGGAAGACATGGATTAATAGTGGTAATGGTGGCAGTTAGGTGTTTATTTTAATGTCACTTTGCAAACCTAGCACATCTCATTTACTTAGATCCTAAGTTTACTGAGGGTGTCTTTGGGCTCTTGCCTATCACACCTTGCCCTCTGCCAATTTGAAATTTAGTTAAAATATGAGCAATTTGCTACAAGAATACACAAGAAAGGAAAAACAAATGTTTTCCTATCATTTACATGTAATAGTATTAATTATTAATTATTAATAATTATTAGTTATTAATACATGTAATAATTATATTGTTGTTCCCTCAGCTCTCAAGATTATCTTGATGCCAGTATGAAACCATTCCTGGTTTTCTCATTATTTCCTCTCTCAAACACAACCAATGAATTATCAGTCCTCCTTCATTTAAATTACTTAAAAAAATCAACCTTGTTAATAGGTATTTTCATAGTCTGCTATGTGAGAAAGGTGATGTTGTACTATCTTTAACCTCTTTAAAGACATTTGTTGAGAGGGTAGGGCCCATCTTAGTATCATCCTTGGTTTCTCTGGGAAAAGAGGTGGCTCATGTTTTTGTCCCCAGTACTGGGAATTAAACCCAGTGCATCACACCTGTCAAGCAAGGGCTCTAACACTGAAATACACCGCAGGTTTTTTATTTATTTATTTATTTTTATTTTTTTGAGGCAGGGTCTTGCAAAGTTGCACAGGCTAGCCTAAAACTTGCTATCCTCCTGCCTTAGTTCCTTGAGCAGCAGGAATTACAGGTGTGGCCCAGCACACAAAGTTGGAGGCCTGATTTTTAATTTTTGCTACTCTATTTTTTTATGTTGGATTAAGCATGTAGGACAAAATATGAAATATTTCTAGGCTCTTAACACTAAAGTTAACACTTGGCTTTTTCTTCCTAAGTAAAAGGGAGCAGTGCATAATAAAAATAGTAATAATTAAGAACATAGCCCAAAATAAAAAATAATTCATATGAAAATTTTCCTTTTAATAAAGACATGTAATTCAATGAAAATGTACTATCATATCATCCTAATTTAATGAAAACGTACTATGATGCCATCCTGGAGCTTTCTTATAGGTCTGTCTTTACTTTCATACAGAAGGCATACTGCCTATGTCTCTATGTATAGTCATCTCTGTGTGTCTTCATTTACAATTTTTAAAAATTTTCCATCTGATTTTATTTCCAAATACAATTTCTTCTTTAAAAAACCAACATACTTTTCTGTGGGATAACAAATATCAGTATCAGAAATCCAATTACACAACAAAATACATCTAGTCAGGGATAGATATATTTATTTTTGGTAACATACATTGAGTGGCATTTAATTACACAATAAGTGTAATGTAACTAACATGAAACCACAGAACTGTAACTCTGCCACAGCTGCATGGACTTGGGCCTTTCTGGCTGAGTACATTTTCAAAAAAACTAGATGTCCACCCCAGAGCTATGCCAATAAAATCTCCTGAGGAATAAAGCTCCAAAGTGATGACTCATCAGAGTTCCTTGCAGCTTTCAGATGACAGGCAGGACATGTTAGTTATAAAGTAGTTATAGGCCAATTCACAAAAGTTACCATTTCTCATTCTCAAAAGCAGCAAGAAGTTAAGAAATTCCCCGAATTAGCACCTCATGTGTCAGGTAGAGTGAAGAGAGAGCTGTTAAAGCAGGGTCAGAAGGACCCTGGCAGGTCATACCAGTTGGACATCATGAATAATCATGGTTGGTTTCTAAATACTGGTAGCAAGATGACTTCTGATTTGTAATCTTAGGTAAATTATAGATAAATGAAAAAGACCAGTAATCATACACTAAGATTAATAAACAACACTTTGAAACTAACAGCATGAGGGCTGTGCCTGCAGCAAGTTTTCACAAGACAAGGCACCCAGATTTTTTCTTCCCACGTCTGGTTTGCAGAGCAGCTCTTGTGGCCATTTCAAAAACCTCCCTCACTCCATCCTTGATCTTTGCTGAGCACTCCATGTACCCAAAGGCCCGAATCCTGTTCGCCACATCTCTGCCTTCTTCAGATTTTACTGGCTCCTGCTTCATCTTGGCTAAATCCCTCCTTGTTTCCTCATCACCCCGAAGATCCTTTTTATTCCCAACCAGAATGATGGGTGTGTTGGGACAGAAATGCTTGACTTCTGGGGTCCATTTTCTTGTGATGTTTAGTAAACTATCAGGACTGGTGACAGAGAAACACATCAGTATAACATCAGTGTCTGGGTAGGAGAGGGGCCTCAGGCGATCATACTCTTCCTGCCCAGATGTGTCCCACAAAGCCAACTCGACTTGCTTTCCATCCACTTCGATATCTGCCACATAGTTTTCAAACACTGTGGGCACATATAGTTCTGGGAACTGGTCCTTGCTGAAAACTATGAGCAAGCATGTCTTGCCACAACCTCCATCGCCGACGCTCACCAGTTTCTTCCTGATAGCAGCCATAGCTTGCACATGTGTTGCAAAATGCACGGTCCGTGTAACAGAAGTTGTGCAATGTACCTTGAACTTCCCAGATGAAAAGCTCAATGACTCTAAGTCTGGCCTTTTTGTGCGGAGAACATCTGTCCCTGTGAGTCGCAAAGTCGGACAGGAGAGCGGGTAGCTCCAGAGGCCACTCAGGACTAAGGAGAGAACCAACCGACAACGGTGGGCGGGGAGCGCGAGCGAGCCAGGGCGGGTGGTGGTGGGAAGGCTGTACAATTGCTTCATAGAGAGATTATTTTGGCAAAATTGTGTTTTAAAAATTTAATTAACATTTACTCTCATAATGATATTTCAGCATAATCATTTATTTTAATGGTAGAAATCCAAGTACCCAGGTCAACCTATATGGTGTGTGTCCCCACAACACATCCAATATAGGTGGTTAGAGTGTATCTACTTACTTCGAGATGACTAATGAAGTGGTAACCATAATACTAGTAACTCTCGTTTGTTGAGTTCTTCTCTGTACCAGACATGTTAACCAAGCTACGTGCATTTTCTTATCATCAAAGCTATGATGAAACATAGCTTCATAATTACTCATCATTAAAAATTAGTTTACTAAAAACATTTCCACAGTTCTATCTTAAAATGCATATCCCAGCACGAGACTCATCAGTCAGAAGCCTATAGGTAGGAAGTGTATCAAATTAGGAAGGAGCTGAACTTGAGGGGAATTCTGATGTGGCTCCAAAATCACTTTAAGAAGGAAGGATGTGTATGTTTATTCCTCCAAACAAAAGCTTTTCCTGTCATTTCGATAGATGCATTTCAACCCCAATTAATCATGAGTTTAGCTAATATGCATAATTTGCCTGTAAAAAATTAGAGATATCAGAATATATATTACTTCTCCTCATAGAATTCTTCAAAAAATAGGATTTCAGGTCATGTTAAACAGAAATATACATATATAAAATATAAAACTACTCTCCAGTTTTCTGATATTTCCTGAAAATCGAGAGTTATATTTTGTCTGAAAACTCATTTCAGAAGCTTATGTGGATGATCTGTGATCTTTCTACTTCTCAGCGTCTTCCACCTCCTCCCTATGTTTATTCTTCTGTCTTTTCTGTTCATTCTACTTTATGTTATTTAGTCATGACAAGTAATGTTGTATATTTTGTTATTCATGAATGCTACAGGTTTCTAATCATTCATTTCTTTACTTAGTTTAAATCTAAGTATCCAGATCACAAAATCTTACTGTATGGAAGATCCTATAATGTAGTCATATTCCATACATATGGTGAATGTATATATTCTCTTTATCTTATGCTAATTATTTCTTAGTAAGATTATTTCTAAAATATGATTTCATTGTCATTCAAAGAGTCTCAGAGAGGTTAGGTAATTAAAACTTGCTAAATATATCATCTTAAAGATCTGAAATTTTATCCATGATTTGCTAAGTGACCATCTCACTGGAAGTAATCTCAGCTATAACCTTAGATCATTCATGATTTTTCTCAAATATTCATGTTTTAAAGAGGCAATGAAGTTTATTTATAAATGTGAATGTACTATAATGACGTATTGCTTATAAAATACTTTTTTCATGCTGGATTTAAACAAGTTTAAAGACTAGCTCTATAGGGCTTGAAATGCCATTAAAAATTGATATACCCTATGTATATGTAAGATTATGTGAGTCATGTGAATCTACATTGTGAAAAAAAAGATATATTCCCTGCTGTACAATTATATTAAAATGGGTTCTACTGTCATGTATAATTAAAAAGAACCAATTAAAAAATTAAATAAATTTAAAAAAGTAAAAGAATTTGATATATTTTCAAATTGCCAAGTTTTAATAGTTAAAATGGGAATCAAAGAAAAATTACAAGTTAAACTAAAAAGTATAAAGCAATAAAACATAATATTAATGCATCTGAACACATATTAATATCACCTCCATAAACTTGATATTAATACAGATCTCATGAGTTTTATCCCCGTAAGTTCCCATAACTCTTAAGTGAGACACAGGGTTTCTCATTAAAAAAGGGTCCTGGATTGCTGTGAGTTCACTGGTATATTTCTCAACATTTACATTGTATTAAAATTAATTAGAGGCACTCATTTAAAAATTCAGACTACCCAACCAACCAAACATATTTGATATTTTACAATTGGAACCATGTGTGGAACATGAATTTTTCGAGCATACCACGTGATTATAGCACTCTGAGTTCACAAACCATGTGCTGAAAAATAAAAATACACTTGCAAAGTCTTCCTTCCAAGAATCCCAAACACAGCAAAATTCAAGGTCTTCAAGAGAGCAATACTAGGAATGCTTTCTTCATTTCTCATTTAAATTTCATGGACAATTTAAGGAGAGTTTGTTTCTGTGTTCTCTCTATGCTTTCAGACTTTCTGTAGTTCTCTCAGAGCTGTCCTTCATGCCTTTCTTTTATGTTGCAATTCCTTTAACATAGGATCACATACTGGAAAACTAAAGGCTGATTCCACCCACAGACATAGTATTGAGTTTTTAATTTTATTTTTAATTCCTTTGCCTGTTTGCTATATTTGAATTGAAACTGCCATTATATCCTTTGCATCTTGATTTACATATTTTTATTTTTAACCAGGGATTGAATCCAGAGGTGCTTAACCACTGAGAAACATCCCCAGTTTTTTTTTTTTTTTTTTGAGTGTGTTTTTTTAGTTTTAATTTTTTTTTTAAGTATTGAAACAGGGTTTTGCTAATTTGTTTTGGGAACTTGAAAAGTTGCTGAGGCTGGCTTTGAACTTGCAATCGTCCTGCCTCAGCCTCCCTAGCCACTGGGATTAAAGGCCTGTGCTGCCGTGCCCAGCTAGATATATATCTTATCTTAAAAATATGAAATGAATTCATAATTCTGAACTAGACATGTATACATTAAGGGTTTCCAAATAGACTCCACCTGCTTTAGACAGAATATGAAAATTTTAGTCTATCACCATCATCTCTCATTAATCTCACTGACATCAAAAGCATGAGCAGGTGTCCATGACCATTTCTAATTGGGAATAGTTTTCATTTTTGAGAAACCTTCTGCATAGTCATAGAAAGTCAGAAAGTCAGTTTCTGCTATAGAAAGTCAGAGATCGCAAAATTGTATACTTCATTGTAAATGAGGGAGCAATTTTTACAAAAGAGATAGTATTTTATATATTTATTTTAAAAACCTAAAATGATTCACATGCTTGTTGGTTGTAGGTACCTGATTTTGCAATCCCTGGTTTACTTGGTTTTTGTCTCTATGATTAAAATGAAAGTCTATGGTCTTTATGCAAATATAGATGATGTCTTATTCATACCTGTACCCTTAGCATCAAGCTAACTGTAGAGTGCTTGGCTTAGGAATAAATTCACTTATGTGTGTTTGACTGATTAATATGATTGCTTTTCAGATTTTTATCAATATTATAAATTATACAATTTCAAATATTTTATTGTTTTGTTGTCAAATTGTCTTTAGAAGGTTCTCCTCTTTCCATTCCTTGCTTCATAACCCCTTCTTTTCTTGGTGGGGCAGGCAGGGTGTTAAAGAAACTCAGAGTAGAATCTATTGAGCATTCTTCTCTATGGCACTTCATAGCTTGTACCGGAGGTTTATCTCATGTCCCAACAGACACCAGCCATATGGTTTCTGAAGAAATCACCTTTTCCATCTTCTACTGTATGTACTTAATTATTTTCACTTACCTACTTTTGTAGGGAATGTTTATTCTAAGTTAATTCACATTATATAATTCGTCACTTAATTGGTTTATTCTTTTAGGTAATATGCTACTTTCCACTGTGTTTTTAACCTTTAGCAGGAATGATGAATATTTAGAACACATTGTGTGAACAAATAAATACATACCCAGCACTCTATAAAAAGTAAACAAGTTAAAATGCAAGCCCAAATGAGAAACAGCAGAAATAATGATCATTTACTGAACACTTGTTATATGTTAGGCAATAAACTAAGAAAATCCTATATATTATCTCATTTTATTTTCACTACAGCTCTTAGATAGACACTATCTTTGTCCTTTCTGATGAGAAAATAAAGGTTCAAGGAAGCAGCAGTAACAAGCAGAACTCAGAATGGAAAGGTGGACTCTTTGATCCCAAACCTGGTTCCTTACACAGCATCCTGCAGTGAGATTTTGCCTCAGGGTGGGGAGTTTTGTGGACAAGCATGGAAGGGTTAGGAAAGTGCGAAGGAGAAGGTTCCCTGACCTTGTCAGAATAGTTCCCTGACAAGACCTTTATTTGCAGTGACAGAGCACTTCATCAGCATTTATTTTGTTTAAGGCTTTATTATTTAGGTCAGGTAATGCAAGTAAATTTTAATGTCAAATCATGGGTTTGTGGTTATTTTGATCATTAAAATTATTCAAATTCAAGTTACTTCAAAATTTCAAAAAGATAAAGTTCTTAACTTTCAAAAAGCCTTAATTTTTAAACCATTAACATTCCTTTAAAGAGCAATATTGCCTTAAAGATAATCCCTAAAAATGAATAAAGCTTTCAACATTTCCAACTGATTTTACATGTGTTATCTGTTTTACAACTTCTTATAAAAATCAAAATTATAGATATGGTACTGGCAGGAAGTCATGATATAGCTAAATGATTCAACATGAGAACTTTTCTGGCCTCTCAGCTCCTCTCCCTTAGTATTACTTCAGGATTATTATTGATATATTTACGATATTTCAAGATTTTTCTACTATATTACTATATAGCTGTAAGATTATACACAGTTCTAGTGTATATGTAGGCGTGTGAGTATACACTTGTGTTTGTGTGTGTTGCCAAGTATTGCTTACAAATTCCTTTGCTGATTTTGTAATCCACTTTGTTTTTTAATATAATTGCTTTTTTTATAACTCATATAATGTATTCAAATAGGTTTCTATGCTGCATAATCTAATACTTCATGTCCCATTTCAGTTTTACTTTTGATGTTTTCAAAAATCTATAGAAGTCATGGACCCATGTTGTTCCAGCCTAGAGAAATGTTCAAAATGTATCAAAAAAAAAAAAAAGGGCAAGTAGCAATTATACCACTAGACTCAAAAATGAAACAAACAAAATCGAAAAAAGAATGTTTTTACATTTCTCTAGCACTACCAGCAGATTCATTGTCTTGGTATATACCTGCGGGAAGCTAGCCATGACTCATGAGAATTAAGTGTAGTTTGAACCAATAACCAGGAATATCTGGTGTCACGAACTCACAGTTGAATAATGGCTATTCAAGAAAGCCTTAGTCATGTGGTTATCCTGTGTAGCTCACTGCTCAAGTTCAAATACAAACTTCCAATGTGGGAGTGACCTGCTAGAGTCAAATGGCTTGGTTACCTCCACTCCCCATCCTTTTTTTCTCAAAAAAGCTCCCATGTTCCTCTTTGATCTGTACTACTATAAATAAAGCAAGCCTGGGCTCCCTCTGTTAGAGCCAAACCCTCTGGACAGCTCAATTGGTCATGGTTCTGCTTCAAAAATATTCTTGCCTTTTTGTCTTTATTTCTGACATATGTATTTTTTAGCTTTTATTTTGCAGTCAACCCATCCCTCCAACTGCAACCCTTTCCCTCACCCACCTGGGATGTGTGCAAGATATACCTATTTCATTTGTTCACCATTATTTGACTTCATACACAAAAGCTGATTTCCTAACCCATTCTGTTCCAATCTTCAGAATGTCTTCCCTCTGGATTCCAAGGCTTTCATTCTTCTTCTCCTTATTATTTTCATTATACCTAAGTTATACCAAAGAAGTAGTACAACAAAACAGAATTGTACTCAAAGGACAAAAGAATGCAGAGATTGGTAATTAGGATAGGCCAGAATGTTTAACAGAGACAAGTAGTGGAAAGCATGTAAATGCTTTTGGATAAAGACAATGAAAAAATGTAATAAGTGTACAATTACAGGGGATGAGGCCTTAGAAAATATAGTTAACCTCCTGAATCTGTGTTTTTCTACTGTAAAATGCTTAACCCATACCTGTGTCATTGGGCTTACATAGATAGAATGAGATAATCTAGTTTAAATGTTTAAACAGTGTCTTGAATCGAAAACGCAAAATATGAAAGTATTTTTGAAATGCGAAGAATATTAAAGGCATGTTCTAGAATTAAGGCCGTTAAGCAAATAAAAGTCAATAGTTTTAGGGTACAGAGTTGATACATAGCATTTCTAAAAACAATTTAAAAAATACTCAGGGTGTGCCCTAGTGGACAAGCCTCTTCACTCTATAAAGCTGTGATCTGACTCGGTGATATTCATACCCCTAGGAGGATGAATCAGTGACAACATAACTGGTAGAACAGGATAAACAAAGATAGCTATTAACATTTTCCAGTGAAAATTTTACCCATGAAACTGCCTCAGTATCATTCATAGAACTACTAAAATATACAAATGCAAATAAAGTTTTATTTTTACAACATTTAGAGAAATCATTCCAATGGCATGAATATATGCAAATAATAGAGCTATACGTAAGAAGTGTTAAACCAATATTTAGCCATCTAATATAATATAAATAGTCCTGCCTTCACACACATTTCCTCTGGGGAGCAAATGGAGTTATTTACTTTCTGTTGGTATGTAGAGTTCTTCAGAATGGCCTTTTTATAAAAATGTTAAATTAATATGGGTGGGGAGGTGGTTAAGAAAACATTGCTCTACACCAACACACATAACTATGTGATTTATATAATAAATGCAACCACAACTGCAGTATATTTTCTGGATGTTAATGGCCTGAAATTTCTTTCAGAAGCAGCATTAATCAGTCAAGGATGGGTTATTTTATGGTCTTTAATGGCCTTTGTTGATAGATGGAGATTTTGTTTACAGATTATTCTTCATTGAACTGCCATACATTGCAAGCTATAATTCTTAAAAGATGTTTTCAAAATACAAATTATGCGGCTAAGAAATCTGTTCCCAGCTAAATTAAATTAGATAGCTGCATTCTTTATGAAGCATAGGTAATGGAACAGTGTGCCACAAATGCCTTTTCCTGGGACATTCATGTGGAATGTCTTCAACATACAATTTTTTGCTAAGAAATATCTCTCCGCTTGTGTGCAAGTTTATGAGCCTACTTGTAACTTCTAAGCAATTTATATCTAATATATAACATTTGAAATTTGCTTTATGATGTTTGACTCTTATAATGAATATCTGCCTTCAGGTGAGACATTACCAACAATTTTCATTTTTTTTAAATGAACAAAACCAGAAGCGTTCATTTATACTTTTAATGTTAATGTTCAGTGGTGAACATTTAATAATTGTTGCAGTGAATGTTTTGTTTCACATAGAAAATAGCTGTTTATTGTACCTTTCAGGGTAACGTTATTCATGCTCTTGTAATATATGGTTATCACTCATCTTGGTTCTAAATAATATTTTGCTCATGTAAGTTTTGTAGATTAAGTACAGAGTCTAAAAGTTTGGGTATGACTAAATTACTTCGGAACACATTTTTATTTCCCAAACATTATTGACTTTTAAAATCTCTACCTAGGATTTAAGTCTTTATCTCCCTCCCCTTTTCCTCCCTTCTGCTCCACTTCCTTCCAACCTTTTTTCCTATAAATAATGACAGAAAACAAAAGGTTGTATTTGACTGGACTATACTAAATAGGACATTCTTAATTTAATTCCACATGAAAGTTGGATTTTTAAGAGGACTTAAATGCCTGCTTTCCTATCCCCCAACTAGATGACATCTTTTCATTTCATTTAATAATTTTCTTTTTTAATTTTGTGTGAAACATTTATATAGAGAGCCCCACCAGAAGCCAGGGGTATGCCTGATCCTCATTTTAGAGCTATCATTTTTATAGAGGTTATCCAAGAAATGTATTTCAAGTTTAAAATTTTATTTTAAGAAATGCATTATTTGTACAAGTCTTCTCATAAATACCACAATTATATAGGCAAAACCTTTCCAAGGAGAACTACAGAGGGCAGAGGTAGTAGCACGGTTAGTAATGTCTTGCCTCACAGTAAGCCTTGAAACAACAAGTTTACCCACTGATATTCCTAACTGTCATGATTGTAAGGATTCTTTGCTTTAGACAGTAAGAATTTTCTAAAGTTACTGTTGATTGTTGATTGACTGAGATGATCTAATACTCATTCTAATAAATATAGTAAGTTAATATAAATTTGAAAGTCTCCCTTGCCCTCTAGATCATTATACTTCCTTACTGAATCAGTAGCTTTTATACGAAAGCAATTTAATGCCAAGGACCAGAGGCTATTTTCTGCTCTTAACATGAAACTATAATGATTTAGTTTATAGACAAATTGGCATAATATGCAGAAAATAAATATAAGCTAGAATCTTTTAGATTAATTAATATGGGTGGGGAGGACAAGAAATTGCATTTTATGTATAGTTTCCACTGTCTTCTTCCCATACCACTTATACCATTATACCAATTTTTTTTAAAAATTGAAGATTGTCCTCAAATATAATTATCAACCAAGACCCATAATATGTGTGGGGTATGAGTGGGTGGGTGGGGTTAACAGAAATCAGGGAAGTAGCAAAATCAGGTTAGACTTGTTCAGAAAGGATATGAAAGAGAACATGATTAGTAAATGGATGTTCAAAATTCAAGGCAAAATCACCTCTAGACCATTAGACAGAAAGGACAGCAGAATTACAACATGTACATGAATTCCAAGATCACATTCTTCCTCATTAATGTGTTCAATTTTTATGTATCAGTTAAAATAAATTTAATTAAAAAATAATTCCTAAGGGAAGGATGAGAGAGGAACAGGTTTATGCATGAATAGCCTTAAAAATCTCTGTCTTGTGTTTCAGAGTCTGATGAGTCTAAACCTTTTAATGAATAATTCCTGAGTGTTTTCAACCTAAGGCCAAGTGATTGGCAGTTGCAAATACCTTTCAAAAGGGTGAATTCAAAGAAGAAAAAAAATATATACCTATCTGAGGTAGCAAGAAAGATTTATTAAGATCAGTAATAGGGTCTTTAAGCTGTTCAGTTCTTTGATATTCACTCCTATTCATGAAAGTAAATGGAAAGTGACGATAAAGTTTGGCATGGTGGCACATGCCTATAATCCCAGCAGTTCTGGGGGCTGAGGAAGGAGGATCATAAGTTCAAAGCCAGCCTCAGAAATTTAGCGAGGCTCTGAGCAACTTAGTGAGACCCTCTCTCAAAATAAAAAATAAAAAAAGGGCTGAGAATGTGGCTCAATGGTTAAGCATGCCTGGGTTCAATCTCTGGTACCAAAAAAGAAAGGATAAAGTCCCTAAAATGGTAAAACAATGAGTAATTTAAAATGTTTGCATTTAATTAACACCTTTACATAGGGCAAATCATGCAAGATGGTACAAAATAATTGCATCAGTCACAAGATAATAGGATTTAAAATTGAATTTATGTGTACTATATAGCATATGTTTTAATAGTAAGAAAAAACTCTCTATAAAATTTGTTTAAATTTAATAATTTTATAGGGTCCTGGTGCAAATTTCCTGATTCTGTCTATAACTTCCATACCCAATATATGATAGTCTATAATACTATTAAATATTCATTTTTCTGGAATTGGACCATACTTTAGCTTCTCACCATAATCTTGATCCTAAACTGTTGCTTCCATGTCTAAGGCAGCATGTGGGTGGAAAACTTTTATTTTCTTCTGCCTCCTTGAAAGCAAGAAAAACAGGGACTAGTAAAGCAATTCTAAGCAGTATGTGAGGCCTGTCCAAGAGAGTTGTAATTATTCTCCTTTATCTCGAAAGCAAATATGATCTTTGTTTTCTATGAAGAATTTCTGATAGTAGCTTTTAGAGTCCTTAGTTTGTCTTCCTCTATCTCTCCATTCATGAGAGTTATTTTGGGGCACTTTTTACCTGTCAGGAATTAAAATTATCCCCACTCTGACCAGCTCCTGCAGACAAGCTTGTATAAGTTAAAAATAAATTCTCAAAAACACAGATTCTTCCATTTGCTTCTTCACCCACTGTCCATGTCAGTTAGTTTCAATGATAAACTTGATTAACTGAGTTTCAAGATTCTCCATGGAAAAAAGATGGAGTAAAATTCCAGCACCCCACCTTATTCAACTGCTACCTGAAGTCAGGTTTCTAACTTAGCCATTTCTGGGAACTGGCCTGGCTATGATTCACTAGCTCCTCAGGTCTGTAGAGAACCAGAGCAGAGTACTAGGTAGCAAGTTCCACTGTTCCTCTTTCCTGCTCATTCCAGTGACAAAATAAAGCGGCAGCCCACCCTGGAAGAAGTTTGCATATTTTGCACCTTATTTTTTCAGCTGCCACTAAGGGGCTGGTTTCTAATTCTCCTGTCTCCAAGAGCTGGTGGATTATTTTTCTACACTACAAGATCATAAACCTCTTGAAGCCAGATATTACTGGACCCTTAGTACCTAGCCTATGACCTGGAACACAGTAGCCAATCAATTTTTTTCCATATTTTTACATATTTGTACATTATAGGTGTACATAATGGGATTGTTGTTATGTGTTTGTATATTCAGAGAAAACAACAATACAATTTGGTTAATAGCATTCCCCAGTGATTTCCCTTTCCCTCTTCTCCTCCATTCCTCTACTTTACTCATCTCCCTCAATTTTCATAAGATCCCCCCTCATTTTTCTTTTCCTTTTTTCTCTGTTTCACATATGATAGAAAGCATACAATACGTGAATTCTTAAATTTGGAACCAAGCTATTTTAAATGAGTGAACTTTAATTTCTCTACTATTAGAACAACTTGATAAGTAAATTGAACTGAGGACACATAATTTTTCTTAACCTGTCAATATTTATTTTCCAGGAAAATTTAAGATTTCTTGCCCTTTCTCTCTCCCTTGTCTAATTTATGATGAATTAGTAATAACTGCTCTTTTAAAAATGAATATTCCATGACATGTATGAGCATAATTAAATAGTATAATAGTATAATTTTCCTGAAAATGAGCCTGAAAAGAAAAACTGGGGGTAATTTCTTTTATGACTTGATTTAACAGTTTTTTTAAGCATTCTTGGGACAGGACTATCTACACAAATCAATTGAGCTTTTCTAGATACCATCAGATTAACTCACTTGTGCCTTCGAGGCAGAAGATGAAGTGTCTATTTTTCAAATCTCAAGTGCCCTACCCGCAGGAAAGCAATATTATTTTTCATTTAATGAGCTTTAGCACATGAACAATTAAGAAGACATAAATGAATAAGGCTAATCAGCATAAAGCAAGAACTTGCCTCTGGGAACCTGCTGAGGTTGATTGTGGCTCTTATCTGTAGTGCTATCTGCTAAGTTAATAGTACCAATGGGTGGGAAAACACTAACTAGCAGTTGTATACGACTGGTATACCATGTTTTAAAACTTATTTAAAAAAATTACATTGCTCTGAGAACTGATGATACTGACAGAGAATGAAGCAACTGGTTGACTTACAACTGTCAAATTGCTATAAAAGAAAGTAAGTTTAAAAAATAAAGAGTAGTTTTCTTAGTCTGGTTATTAATAACTTCTCTGAGGGTTAGCTTTAATCACTGTAAGAAATCTCATCTTATTCTAAGGTAGGGGATAAGAACAGATTGATTAGAACTTTTGTTCAAAACCTTAACACAGGCCAAGTTTTAAAATATTCAACTCCCTAAAGAAACTGGGAACTTTGGCATTTTTAGTAAGGGGTTTGGTAGTTTATAGGAAACTGCTATTTTAGAGTACCAAAAGGAAGTACTGGAAATTTTGGCAGGATCAATGATAAAGTTAAAAAAAGAAACTACTCCAAGACCTGGAGATTTAATAATATGCTATTGAATGATGCATAGATAACAGAAGACTTTAGGGGGGAAATCAAAAGATTCTTAGAGGTCAGTGAGAACAAAGACACAACATATCAAAATCTCTGGGATACCATGAAAACAGTGCTAAGAGGAAAATTCATTGCATGGAGTGCATTTAATAAAAGAATGAAAAGTCAACAAATCAGTGACCTCACATTGCAGCTCAAAGCCCCAGAAAAAGAGGAACAGAACATCACCAAAAGTAGTAGAAGACAGGAAATAATTAAAATCAGAGCTGAAATCAATGAAAATGAAACAAAAGAAACAATTCAAAAAGTTGGTTCTTTGAAAAAATAAACAAAATTGATAAACCCTTTGCCACACTAACAAAGAGAAGGAGAGAGAAACTCCAAATTACTAAAATTTGTGATGGAAATGGAAATATTACAACAGACACTATTGAAATACAAAACATAATCAGAAGCTATTTTGAAAATTTATACTCCAACAAAATAGAAAACCTGGAAGACATCAACAGGATCCTAGAGGCAATATGAGCCACCCAAACTGATATCCCAATTGAAGAAGTTTAGCTTGTGGTTGGGGTGTGCACTGAGTGGTTTATTTAAATAAACCTTTAGGGCAGGAAATTTCTTCCAGGGAAACTGTAAATCTAGGGTCCCTGAAAAGTACCTATTTTAGAACTAGTATATTTGTATATTGTGCTTTGAAGATTTTAAAAATGTATTGACATATTACAATTATGCATGATGGTAGGATTTGTGGTTACATAGTCATACAAACACACAATAAACTTGGAAGATTTTTAGGTACTCAGTTCGGTGTGTTTTATATTTGGAAATGATAAGGAAGATACTGGCTTACTAAATTTTTATATAACAGAAGCAAACCTCTTCGGTTAAGGCATTCTCATATTTATAACTTTTGACATTTTCTTTTCTTCCCTTTTTACTTTTTATTATTTAAAAATAGTGATATATATTTTATGACTAAATTTTCATTCCTAAGGATCATTTAGCTAAATTACTTTTATTAACAAGCATGTTTCTTATTTTTTGAATCATTATTTTAATTTATTTTCTTAAGTGATACATAAAAAGAAAATTCACATATATTAATGGGATACCATGTGATATTTCCATACATACATACCTTGCATAATGTTTAAAGAGGTTAAGTTTATCTATCTCTTCCCCCCCTCAAATATCATTTCTATATGATGAAAGCATTCTAAACCCTTTCTTCTAACTTCTTGAATTTTAAAGTAATTATATATCTACAGTCACATTACTGTGCAAGCAGGAACTTCTTACTCCTGTGTGTCACTTAGCATCTACTAATGCACCTTTCCCCATTCCTCACTTCTCCCATATTCCCCAGCCTATGGTAGAAAACATGGCAGTCATCATGCTCCCTTTGACTTCGTTGAGACGGACTTTTCAATATTCTACTTGTGAATGAGATCATGTAGTCACTGTGTTTTTGTGCCTGGCTTATTTCACTTCACATAATGTTCTCCAGGTTCTTCCACACCATTGTAAAGGACAGGGTTTCATTCTTTTTTGTTTTACAGCCATGATTTATAGTTTATTTACTGAGGACTTGATTCTAATTGTGTCATCAAAGAATGTCCAGTATAGTAATGCTATCTACCCAAGAGAAAGAGAGTGAATGGGAGTTTAGATGGATGAATTTTGAAAACGAAAATAGAAGAAAAATGTAAGGAGAATATTAGAGGAAAAGAAAACTGGACATTAAATATTACTTAAGCAGGAAAAAACAGTTAAAGGAAAGATGTGAAAAGATCTTCATGTGGATAACATATTACTCATGATGAGAGATTTAGGAGATAAATTTATCAGTGTTGTGAAATTTGGGGACTTGTTTTATGAGTCTCTACTTTGAGAAAATACTATTGAGGGTATTTACAACCTTTTTACCATCAGCAATTCTGTTCATAAAATAATCATTTCTTATGTAATAATGAGATGATTGATATGTCCTATAATTAAAAGCAGAAGCCTTTTCTCCTTTCTGAAATTTGTGTATCTTTACTGTTTTAATTTTATGACTTTATATCCTAAATAAAGGAACATATATAATATTTCTATTTTCAGATCAAATATTTCCCTTTTGATCTTTTATTTCTGTATTAATTTTAATGATAAAATTGGTACATTTAGACAATAGTTTGTGTGTGTGTGTGTGTGTGTGTGTGTACCATTTTCACTTCAAGTAAACGGTTGTAGCGAAATAGATCTACATTTGAAGGGTTATTGTACAGGTGTTGAATGTACATTAGAGAGTCTATTTTCACACATTTCCTCTATGATAGCAGAAAACAAAATCAAGTTCTTTTCCTTCCAGACTTGTAAATGAGGTTTGCAATTTAAGCAACTGATGTGGTTGATTAGCATATGAACATTTCTTTTTGATAGAATTTAAAAGCTGATGATCTCAACTAATGTATGTTTGCATTTTGGAAATGCCATATGCTTAAATAACTTTAGTGTATAGTTCTGCATGCCCCTTCCCACCTGTAGGTCAAACAGTAAAAGCATATGCCAATTTTGACATCCATATTAGTATATAACTTTCCTTATGTTCATTATAGTATTGTCTACATATCCAATCCTTCAGCCTTGTTTATAGGTGTCTTTAATTTGACCTAAAAGTGAAAAGTCAACATCAACAAGTCTAACACTTAATAAAGTAAAATGGATGAAAAGAGCAAGTAGCACAAGTAAAAATAAACAAAAGAAACACTAGAAAATATTTTAATTTCTCAATTGCTTGGCAGAATAATCCATATATTATACTCATTAAATCAAAGCTATTAATTTAATAGATTCAATGTTTCATCTCAGAGATTTGATCTGTTTGATCTAGCGAATATATGATTTTATCTCTATAAGCTCAATAAAGGCAAATCTTGTCTATGTACTATTTAGGGAGACATATATTGCAGGGTACCTGTCAACCACAGCAAGTAATAAACAATAAGAAATTCAGAAGAGTGTAGGAAAGGGTATGCAAGAGACTCTAAGGTACCAGTGATGTTCTGCTTCTCATTGGTTGCTATTGGACATGCGTCCTAGTCAACTATTTTGCTGCTGTGACTAAAAGACCCAACCAGAACAATTGTAGAGGAGGAAAAATTTATTTGAGGGCTCATGGTTTCAGAGGTCTTAGTCCATAGAAGGCTGGCTCCATTCCTCAGGGCTCGAGGTGAGGCTGAACATCATGGTGGGAAAGGGTGGTGGAGGGAAGCAGCTCACATCATGGTGATCAAAAAGCAGAGAGAGAGAGACTCCACTTTCCAGATACAAAATATATACTCCATAGCCTTGCCCAGTTCCCACCTCCTCCAGCCACACTCTACCACTTCAATTAATCCCATCAGGGATTAATTTAATGATTGGGTTAAGACTCTTACAACCCAATCATCTCTCCTCTGAACCTTCCTGCATTGTCTCTTATGTGAGTTTCGGGGGGGGTGGGGAACCTCACATCCAAACCATAACAATATGCATTTTTTTTCATTTGATTTTTTTTCTATAGAGTAAATAGAAATGCATATGTTTTAGGGGTTACACTTGTACTTTTCCCATAAGAAAAGGCATGATGAAAAGAGTATACATATTTTTGACAAAATGATTTTTGATTATACCTTCATAAGCATGTAGTTCCCTCATTTCACAAGTGAGGTCACTGTATGTTCACGTTCCTTTAATCACAGATTCAATGAAATAATCAAATGATCAAATAAAATTTAACAATATTTATGGACGTGGAAGTAGTGTTTTTTTGTAACTGAGACAAAAATGATAAAACTATGTATTAATAAACCTTTCTTATTCTTTATAAATGTGGGAAGTGAAAACATATTTTTGAAAAGAAAGACATTAAAACATTAACAAATGATGTAAATAGTGCAATATGTGAAGAAAACTGTGGTGGTTGGAATAAATAATAAATAAGATTAAGTGTTTTGTGGCATATTGCTTCTCCAGTCATCTCTATGTGTGTATATGTTATTAACTCTTAGATCAACATAGTGCATCTTATATAGATAAGCATTTTAATCCTCATTGAACAAATGACAGAACTGAGACAAAGTAAATGGTCTATGTAAATGGAATAATATAAATATAACCAAGAATATCCTAATTTCAAATATGGTAGTCTTTAGAAAGCAATAATAAAAGTATAATTATCAAGTAATTTTTTTGCCTCTAATAACAAACCAGTGCTTGCTAGACTTAGTTATCTCCTTGTATCTAAAATGAAAATAGTGTATTTTAATAGAATTCAGATAAAATTTTCAATTATAAACTCTATATCTTCTCAGCGAAAGCCCATCTATGAATTCTACCTAATTCCAAAATTTAGATACTATATTTCACAATAGTGTTCAAGGTCCTGATTTTTATAAGAAGGATATAGTTTTCTTTAAAAACTCATGTTGAGACCCTTCATGGATGTAAATAGACCTTGGTATGTCTTTTGGAGAAATTTCTGTTGTGGTTTTAGTTGTGTTTGTTTAATCCAATGACTCAAAGAAGCAAACATTTTAATATCGATCTATGAATCTTTTGACATCATATTGTAAAATATTCATTTATATACTTTTAAGATAACTTAAGTGTGCTTCGAAGGATGTTGTGGTCTATTTGACTTTGCTTTATTTATTTTATAAACTCTTCAAAACAATTGATAATAGTAGAAAAAAGGAAAATAAATAATTAAATAAATAAAGAGACAATTCAATCAGTGAAGATGATTCTCAAAGCATTTCAATGCCTAGATTAGGTTTAAATACAAACTTAAGAAAGGCTTTTTTCCAAAAATCAGGGTGTTTTTTCCAAGGTTTTTCCAAAACCTGTCTTAAGAAATGTTTTCTTTTCCAAAAATCAGGATTTTTTTCCAAAAAATTTATTCATAATGGGCTTAATAAATATGCATTGAATGAATTAATATATCTAAGAACTAGATTAAATTAGTTAAAAGATGCATTTAATTCTAGGTTTTCATAAATTTGTAAGGCTTGGGGCTAGGAATACAGCTCAGTGGTAAAGAGATTGCCTAGCATGCATAAGGTCCTGGGTTTGATCCCTAGCACAATACCAAAAAGAAATGTAAATTCATAAAGTTTCAAGATTTTTTTTTAAGTTACATTATCCAGGTGATTGTACTCACTTTCTTGAGTTGAACCTCAAAAAATTGTATTCAGGTTGTATGAGCAGATGAATTCAGTTGAGAATAGGAAATTGAGAGCAATACAGACAATGCACCTTCAGGTATTAGAACATTTTTGTTGTTTGTTCGTTTTCTAAGGCAAAACCAGAAATGAAAAAAAAAAAAAACCTAATCAATTTCTTTT
Organism: Glaucomys volans; assembly: GCA_020662805.1. Taxonomy (NCBI): domain Eukaryota; kingdom Metazoa; phylum Chordata; class Mammalia; order Rodentia; family Sciuridae; genus Glaucomys; species Glaucomys volans. The sequence continues at coordinate 45,660 of JAJEJO010004367.1, forward strand.
ATAGACAATTCAAACAAATATTCTTTAACAATTCTCTTCCTAAAGAGGGAGTAACCCCAAATAAAATAATTTTACATTCATTTTTCAAATGTTTCTTTTTCTGTATGTTGATCAAGTTGTATAAATGACAGTATACATTTCCTCTTTTTCTTTATGTCTTAGATGTTCATGATTCACTTAGAAGAAAAACAGTGTACATCACGTACAAGTGATATCATAAGTATTTTCACTTAAGTATTGTTTTAAAAAACATTTAGAACACTTAATTAAGCTCTAAATTCATTTTACTCCATAATTGTTGATTAGTATTTTCATGCTACCAAAGCAAGATTATGAAAAAGTGTGACTACTACACAGGTCAGAAACCCTTGGTACTTATGCTGAAATGACTGGGGTAGGTCTTTAGGGCTTGTTTTTTTTTTTTTTTTTTTCTCCTATATTTTTCAAGTAAATGATCAATACTATAATTTCATTGTTTTCATTATTATAGTACAAGAGCAGTCAACATATTTTAAAACTGCAGACTAGCAGTCTAGTCTGTAAAATCTTATGTATTAGCAGCAAAACTAACCTAAGGAGCAAGCAGACACAATTTGATAAATTTGGGAGCATGATATGCTGCTTCCTAGTTTCTGATATTTTGCTCTTTGGTTAAGTTGCACTTTACTTGATGATAGAGCTCATTTTGCCTGGTGCAATGCCCAATATCTGTAATCCCAGTCACTTGGGAGGATGAGGAAGGAGGATCATGAGTTTGAGGCTAACCTCAGCAACTTAGGGAGGCCTAAGCAATTTAGTGAGATCCTGTGCTAAAATAAAACACAAAAAGGGCTGGGAATGTGGTCCCTCCCCCCAAAAATGTTGATTTTATTTCCATGTATTAAGAATAGAAATACTTTGGATTTAGACAAAGGAGAATTAGGGGAAGGGAAGGGGAATGGGAACAGGAAAGATAATAGAATGAATTAGACATTACTATGCTATGTGAAAATATGATTACATGACCAATGTAACTCTACATCATGTACAACCTGAAGAGTGAGAAGTTATACGCCATATAGGTATGTCAAAATACATTCTACTATTATGTATAACTAATTAGAACAAATAAATAATCACTAGCTTGTTTCATATCATAAAAACAGATATTACATGGTACCCCATAAACATCTACAATGTTTGTTTCAACATAACTGTAAAAATAAATTTAAATAAATTTAAAATTTCTGTCATTATATCCATGCGATTATTGTCCAACCAATGTAGTGCCAACAAATATCATACAGTGGCATATTTTGTTGATTCACTTGTATGAATAATTAATAAAAATATGAGTGATAGTGCATTCTTCTTCAAAGAAATATGTATTTATTATAGTTCAGAGCATTGCTGACACATGGAAAAGCTCAGAGAAGGCATTTCTGACTACTTCCAACACAAGAGCTGGTTCTGAGCCAGGTCTTCTCTGGGCTCATAATTATGATGATGAGAATTTTTACAAGTACTGTGGTACTTGTACAAATTGTACAAATTGTAACATGTAGCTCTTTGAGATTAAAAATGCTACAAATTGATTTTATGTAGATTTACTAACTTCTTGGCATGGATTCTGGTGGCTACTTATTTGGAAAGCTTGTACTTAAGGCAGAATAAAAAATAATTAAAATTTCAAATAATTATAGACTCCTGTTTATTCCCTGATTAAGATCATTGGTCAACAGAAGGTAAATCAATGTTATTCTCCATAATAGGAATGGGATTTACTACACAAATCTATTCATTATGGCCATTCAACTTTTGATGCCAATAGCTCTGATTCAAGCACTTCTAAAGCATTTATGCTATTCTAATTTTGTGTGGAACAGGATTTGGCTTAAATAGGATTTAAAAATATGATAGATTAGGTGCTTGTGGAATAGTATAATTGTTCTCTATTGGTTTTCAACAGTCAAGGGAAATATGCACTCCTATTATAGCTATTTATCTCTTGGACCACAAAATTAACACCAATTAACATGTTTAGAAGACCAAAATAAGATTATTTCTTGGTTTCAACTTGCAATGTTAATTATAAGTATTATAAGTATAATAATAATACTATTATTATTATTACTATTATTATTATTATTTAACCATGAAGGCTATTTCCTAAATATCTGAGATGATTCATGAAAAAGATATGACTAAATTATTTCCTTTGACATTTTTGTATAAGGTAAAAAGTTCAGGTAATGTTCCTTTACATTACAGCACAGTGTTAAATACAGTTTTCAAATATCAGAATGTTATAATGAGCAAATCTTTAGGCAAATAAAGGATGTGATACTCACTTTATAGAAGTAATTGGCAGCATTACATCAATCAGAAAAAAACAACTCAACTGATGTATGCACAAACCTAGTGGTTCTCAGACTTTTAACAAATATAAAAACTTCCCACAGAGATTTTTAAACAAATATATGCCCCAGTTTATTCCAGGACTTCAGGAAGTGCAAGGGAAATGCATTCAGTATTGGTAAAGGTTCCATAGACAATTCTAACATACACTAAAAGTTGAAAACTATGGCTATCAACTACAAAACTTCTTAAAGTGTTTATAAGGCAGTTAGGGAAATACATAAATCACTGCAGTAAACTTTGATCTTAGTTTAATTTGGCTTAATTTAATTATGACATGCTCTTTAGAAGGACTCATTAGTGTGGTTAGGTAAATTCCTAGAGGATCTTTGGAAGAGATCCTGTATTGGAAGTCAGACAGTCCCTTCATCCACTGGAATTATGAGTAAGGACAGGTCCTGGGAGAAAGGAACTTATGCATAGATTGTCAGGAAGCAGATTGGCTGAACAATCTAATTTGTTTTTTGGCTCCTGGAGTGAACATAACCAATAAATTGAGGATGGTGAGAAACCATTATAGGAATACCTGACCCTTGAACTTCACCTCTACAATGTGAGATTTCTTGGTTCATGGAGTGAAACCACTAAATTGTAATGAATTAACCTTAACATGACATTTTTCTCTTCTGTATTGTCTCCAAATATAAACCTGAGTTATCAACATGAGTGTCAATAGACACTTCATCTTGGCTAGCCTCCATGCCCATCTTTAAAGTGTAGAGTAGAGTGAAGTGAAGAATATGAGAGTCAAGAAAGTTAAAAATTTTCTTCAGATTTTCTGGGTCTGCTTTCTGAGCCCCATTCTGTCTTGCCTATTCCTTAGGTTTTTAGCTATCAATCTGTACATTTTTCTTTGTTTCTATGCAAGATATTCCAGTGAGAAAACAATTTGATTAACCTTACCAGATTTCATGCTCCTTGAATCTAGAGCTACCAATGCATTTTTGACAAATATTTGATGTAGAGTGTAGATTCAATAGTATGACTTGAAAGAATGAATTCATTCATTACAATGAAGTGCAAATTCTTGATTACACTAAATGCTTCCTATGCATAACAAGTTAGGATAAAGGAATATATATCTTACGATATTGATTTGAGAGGATGAACTGGGGAAGGACAGTGGCCTAGAGGTAGTGATCACTTGGATCACTAATAAACTACAATCAATCAGGAAACATTCCTGACAAATGTTCTGATACACAGCCACACTATAATTTTGAGGGTCAATGATGTGGACTATACTGTGACAACCAACATCCAGAGTTTTCCCAGATGTGATTCACCCTACCAAGTTTGGCAACTTTCAAGACTGAGTTTGATGGAATTCATCAAACGTAAATCAATTACTGGAAAAATGATGTATCTAGAGATTCTTTTTCTTTACTCTTTACTTTGATAACTTCATGACATTAGTTATCAAAGATTATCTCAACACACATATACAAGATAGATAATAGTCAAAGAAGATCTTGCCCTAAAGCATGGCAATATGTGGCTTTATTCCTCTTTCTCTTTCACTGCAAAAAAATATTTTTATTAGTTGTTGATGGACCTTTATTTTATTTACTTATTTATATGTGGTGCTGAGAATTGAACCCAGTGCTTCACACATGCTAGGCAAATACTCACCACTAAGCCACAACCCCAGCACCTCCAATGCTAATTTTTATAGCAAATTTTTATCTAATAGATGTCTTAAGGATCATTGTATTATCACATAACTCTCCTTAGATGCAAATGGAAAAACAGTTCTAAATCAGCAATAAACAGGCAAACAAACAAATAATAGGTAATCAGACACATTTCTTAAATTTCATCAACTCAGAACAGAACTGTTTGTTTTTTTTTAAATAATGAGGTAAAAGATTTTTGTCTAACTTGCAAATTGGCCATTGGCCAGGACAATGAATTGACTCTATGGTTTCTACAGAAATGCTGTAGTGACTTTGATGGCCATTGCCAGAACTGTGTAGTTACTCCCTAGTAAGTCCCATTAAAATAAATGTTGTATAGAATGAAATGCAGCACAAAAGCACGTGTCAGTGCTTCAGGGCCAGCCTTCTGTTAAATCTATCAAGTTTCATGTGACTCTCCTGAGGATGTGTCTGAGAGCGTCTTCAGAATTCTAGCTCTAAGAAAGCAGACAACTTCTTTCTTACTACCTATTTGGTCTTTTCCTCATTTTCTTTTAATTGTCTTTTTTCTATTTGGGGATAATCAATAAAACTTAAGATACTAGAAAGTAAGCACAATACAGTAAGGCATTTAAAGTGAACTTCTAAAAGTTGAGGGGAAATATAACATCTATATATTATTCAGATGCAGATGGAAAATATTTCATTTTCCCAGGAATAGCTTGAGTGTGATATAATCTGTTCATATTCATATTATAAAATTATGGGCAAATATTGAAGCCAAACATTGTTGGCTATAATGTATTATTTTATTATACAAGCTTCTGACAAGAAATAGATAAAATAATACCACAGGCTAATTTAGACTATTTTAGTCAAAGGATTATTTATCGAGTAAATGTAGAGTTTAGCAATGACTATGAGGGCTGGTGTTATCAGGAGTAGAATACTGTCTCCATCCTATAATTTAGGACTGTAATCCAGAGAGGACAGGTAAGGTGTGGTTTTCCAAACTTGAGGTTAGAGAGTGCTATAAAGAGAAGAAATCCTCCCATCCTCCATTCTGGAAAACATCAGAAATTTGGTTCTTAAAATGTTTTATGGGTTCAGACCTGAAGAATTTCTGTCTGAGGTAATACAAAGCTTCTTCTGAGGTCAGACCTAATAAAAGGTGTAAAAGATTATGAATTTAGTAAGACTGTACCTTCTCATTTGGTGCCAAGCTTACTCCCACGTCTTTTCACCTTTTCATACATGAATCACATTTTATGTTTCAATCTCTGAAGAGATTAGCTTTCAGAACTTCTGCCATTTCACTATTTAGCATATTTAAAGCTCAGTCTAGCTCACTAAACCATACTGATGAGTTAAGGAAGTCCTAATGGGTTAGTGCATTGCTCTTCCAGGTGTTATTATTTTGTTTCAATGAGGACAGTGTGAAGGTAATGTATTAATCCTCTGCATTGTGTCTAATGATGAAATTTAGCAAACCCTGAAATATTTAACAGTAAGTCCACTATATTTACTACAATAAAGCTTTCCACCCAAAAATCATTTCTTTTAGGTACTTCAATTTGTGCTATTCTCGCATGCTTCCTGTACCTCAGAGTCAGGAGGCAGTGTGGTGCGGGGCGTCATTAGTGACCTCCACCTCTACCCACTTGCTAGAACACTTTACTTTGGAGTCCATGTTCTTTTGTACTTGTTGTGGCTTGGTTTCTTCTACCAAATACTGGCAGTTCTTACTCATCCAAAGTTCTGACCCAAAGTTTTCTGTCTACAGTTCTCCATAATGCCAATGCCTTTACAATTTATGAGGGTAATCTATTCAAGGTACTGGGCTCTACTTTCCTGGATTTCATAGTTAATGGCCTTTACCAAACCTTGAATACTTGCAATCTAAGGTTTAACCTGAGGGTTGAGATTAGAGTGATGCAGCAAAGACCCTCATTTTGGATACAGAATTTAAGTTATTTTAACAAAACTCAATCATCAAGGCAAATTATATGTCAGTGCAAAAATTTAAAAATCTTTTAAGGTAATACCAAAATTCCATAAAAAAGAACCTATCATAAGAAGGAGTTTAATATAGAATCAGTAAGTTGAAGCTACATAAAAAATATTTAAGATTTTAATCAAGAGCAATTGTTAGGCATAATACATTCAGCTGAAAATGAAAGTAGATTTGAATAAATTTTGAAACATTATCCATAAGTTTGCTTAAACTAAAGCTAGAAAAATAAATTTATAGTATTTTCTGGCTCTGGTATAAGCAAAATATTTAAACAAAATCGTTCTATGTTTTAATAATCTGCTATTCCATATTTTCATTAGCTTTTTAAGTATCTTAATGTTCTAGAAAAAATAACCATTGCCAGGCACAGTGGCGCATGCCTGTAATCTCAGCACTTGGGAGGCTGAGGCAAAAGGATCCTGAGTTCAAAGCCAGCCTCAGCAACTTAGGAGGCCCTAAGCAACTCAGTGAGACTCTGTCTCTAAAAAAAAGTACAAAATAGTGCTGGGGATGTGGCTCAGTGGTCGAGTGCCCCTGGGTTCAACACCCAGTACCAAAAAACAAAAAACAAAAAACAAAAAAAAATTAACAAACGCAGGAAAATGTGTATTTAACAACACATATGTTTTCTTTTGCCCAGTACTCTGAGATGGTCCCACATGGCATTTATGAATTACAATTTGCAAGCATTCCATTCTGCCTCTGAATTCCCACCTGTCACACAACTGCCCATTCCTGGGAAAGTGAGAGAAACACAAAATAACCAGTAGGATTGTCAAAGAGATTTTCCTGCTTATGAAAAATTAGCCTGAATGTGACTTCATTTAGAAGTCTGGGTTAAATGTTTTGAACTCTAGGCCTTATCTAAAAATTCCTTTTTGTTAAAATCCAACATAATTTCTGACTCTTGGTATACATTGAGGCCACCAACTACAAGAAATCTTTGAGCAAAATTTTTGGGCATCTTAAAGCAAGAAACTTGTGCAAGAAACTCTGAAAGAATTTTTTATGCATGTAACAGATTGTTTCAAAGCACAACTCTTTCATTTACTTTTTAAAACTTCCTTATTTAAGCATTGCTAGATTATTGGTGATTCAGGACATTTAAATGATTCTAGTTTGATATATTGAGCAAGAATTTGACTTCCAGTATGGTCTCCAAATTCCCAAATCCTGTCTCAGGGGTGGAATACTTTATGTGTTTCCTTTTATGTAATCCCACTAAGAATTTATTCTGGCATAATTATCTTAACCCAATTTTAATTTATTCAGTATCTGCTAAGTGGAGAGGAACACTTTATAATAAACTAAATAAGCAATCATTCTTGTATACTATTAATATTGTCTTAGAAAAAATATCTTATTTTCTTACAAATAGATAAGACATCCAGTGAGATTCTGTATTATGAAATTTTTGTATGAAAATTTCTATGACCAAAATACAAGGTAAAATAAAAATGAGATTAAAGCCTAGAAATAATTGAATGGTCTCTTATTTATTCATATATAAGATCATACAGATCTTCTTTACAATGTAATTTTAGTGTATTTTCTGATATTTTTGTGAATATATTTTAATTTTATGAAAATTTTAGCACTCATACCTAATTATCTGACTCTGTGCTGACTCTACCTCAATATTAATGGCTTTTGTGTGTTTGTTTTAGATTTCAGGATACTGTGCTGAAATTCTGTTTTCCATAAACATTATGATTTTTCCAATATAAATAGTAATTTATTGCCTTAAAGAAGAATGAAATTGTGAATTTGCATTTAAGTGGATGGAATTGGAGAGTATCATGCTAAGCAAAGTAAGCCAATCCCAAAAAACCAAAGGCCAAATGTTTTCTCTCATAAGTGGATGCTGAATCATAATGGGAGTGGCAAAGGAAGAATGGAGGAATTTTGAATAGGGCAGAGGGGAGGGCAGGGTCGGGAAGGGGAGGGAGTATGGGGTGGGAAATATGGTGGAATGAGACAAACATTATTACCCAAAGTATGTGTATGATTGCACATATGGTGTGACTCTGCCTTGTGTATAACCATAAAAATGAAAAGTTGTGCTCCATTATTGTACAAATGAGTCAAAATGCATTCCACTGTCAGGTATAACTAATTAGAACAAATAATTTAAAAACCTAAAATTACATCTGTTTTTCCAGATTATATTTTACATTAGATTTCAAATCTGAGTTCTACGTGAAGAAAAAATACCATGTCACAGACTGTAAAATAACAATACAGAATTTAAAAAGAAAACTGATTCCTGATGGTTACTAAGATTTTAATTTTTTTTGACATTTGAATTTATAATTTAGTAAAATAATAAAAAACTTTAAGGATTCTCATATTTGCATTTCCATACCCTTTTAATTGAAACCATAAAAAATACCAATATAGAATATATATGTAAGCATGAACATGATGCTGAATATAATGTGTCATTCCGTTTAAGTGAATTTCTACAACAAAATAATTATCTGTTGTGAAAAAGTTCAAACCAGTGATGGGGCCTTTTGTAAGGAGGAAGAGCTGTGGCTGGGTAGAGGCAGAAGAGAATCTTCTGGAATGCTGGATGTGCTCTGGGTCTGTTCTTGGGGGGATTCCCTGATGTACACATTTGTCAATACTTTTGACTGGTACTGCATTAAGATCAATGTAATTCACACACACACACACACACACACGAGTAAGAAAACACATACTTTTCATTGAAAGCTACATTCTAATGATATTTTTAGATCTAAAAAGGCCATTTCTTAATAAATGAATATGTAACATATCAAGTTGTGATATGCATTACTAAAAACTTGGGGAAACATAAAGCCTGAGAGCATTCATGGGTAGACTATTTGAGACAGAGTGTCAAAATAGGCATCTTAGAGAAGAGAAACCTGTATCTGAGTAGAGACAAAAAGTGAATGAGGACTTGAGCCAAGCAGGCATCTGAGAGAAGAGCATATCAGGCAAAGAGCAATTCAGCCATCAGACTGTGAATTGAAAATGCTTGCAGTGTTTAAATTACAGCAAATGGCTGAAGCCAAGTGAGTGACAAGAGAGAAAACAAGAAGCTAAGTTTTGAAAATATGTTTTTACATGTAGCACTATTATCTGGTGACTCAAACTGTACAAAATTAGTTATCTCCTTCTTAAATATAATTTAGCTTTTTAAGTAGTTGCAAGGATCTAATTCTTATAAGCACACTTAGGTGATAAGGGCATGAAACAAAGATAACTTTTACAATACGGAATCACTCAAGGGAGTTTCATTAGATACTAGAAGCCTCACAGGATGGAGACAGTGTGGCAAGAATGTCTTCTGTGCTGTAATTCTATACCTTCTTCACCTTCTGCTGGTTGCCTCTATAAATCCCAATAAAGTTTCTGGATATCTTGATCCATTTTGATTTCTTGGTTGCTAGGTCTAGAAAAATATTTATAGGTAAAGTATAAGAATCTATTTGAGCTGGGCATGGTAGGGCAGGACTATAATCCCAGTGACTGCGGAGACTGAGGCAGGAGGATCATGAACTCAAAGTCAGCCTCAATGACTTAGTGAGGCCCTCAGCAACTCAGCCAGACCTTGTCTCTAGATAAAATATAAAAATGGGGCCGGGGGATATTGCTCAGTAGTCAAGATATTGCTCAGTAGTCTGGATTCAATTTACGGTACCAAAAAGAATATCTTTCAGGTAATTAGAAAATTTTTCAGGAGGTAGAACCATTTTAACATAATGTTTAATTGAAGAGCATAGCATCCTTGAGTTACTACAGTAGAAACAAAAGGTTATGCTACTTCATTGTAGGAATGTTTTAGCTTTTCCATTTGAAAAGATAAATCATCAGTAGATTTTATGACACAATAAAAATATGTTCAATAAGGTAGAATAATTAAAAGAAGAGAAAATGGAAAATTATAATTTATTGTATTTATCTATCAAAAGTATTCTTTTTATTTAAAAATACATAGGGAACAACCTATATGAATTTGTATGTGATGATGAATTTTTAGACTCAACATCAAGGACATGATCTATGCAAGAAATAATTGACAAGCTAAACTTCCTTAAAATTAAAAACTTCTCAGTGAAAGTTACTATAAGAAGAATGAGAAGACAAACCATCAAGTGGGAAAAAATATTTGTGAAAGATACATCTGATAAAAGAACTCTCAAACTCATCCAAGAACTTTCAAACTCAATAATAATAAAACAACCCAATTTAAGAAAGTGCCAAAAACTTTAACAAGATTCCTAAACAAAGATACACAGATGAAAAATAAGCATACCAACAGTGAAATATGAATTATAACGATGAGGTATCACTAATCAACACTTTTTTAAAAAAATTATTTAATTTTGATTCATTGAACACAAATGGAGTACAGCTATTGTTTTTCTGGTTGTACACAAAGTAGAGTCACACCATCTGTGCATTCATACATGTACACAGGGCAATGATGTCTGTCACACATTCTGTTTTTATTCTTACCCCCCACCCTGACCCCATCCCTCCCTTCCCTCTATGCTCTCTATCCTTCCTCCATTCTTGCCACCCTTCCCCCCCGCATTATGCATCATCATTCATTTATCAGAGAGACCATTTGGCCTTTGGATTTTTGGAATTGGTTACTCTCACTTAGCCTAACAGTCTCCAACATCATTCATTTACCTACAAATGCCATAATTTTATTCTTCTTTATGGCTGAGTAATATTCCATTGTGTATGTGTACCACAGTTTCTTTATCCATTCATCTATTGAAGGGCATCTAGGTTAGTTCCACAATCTAGCTATTGTGAATTGGGCAGCTATGAACATTGATGTGGCTGCATCACTGTAGTAATCTGATTTTAAGTCCTTTGGGTATAGGCCAAGGAGTGGGATAGCTGGGTCAAATGGTGGATCCATTCCAAGTGTTCTAAGGAATCTCCACACTGCTTTCCAGAGTGGTTGCACCAAATTGCACTCCACCAGCAATGTATGAGTGTATCCTTTTCTCCACATCCTCATCAACACATGTTGTTGCCTGTATTCTTAATAAAAGACATTCTAATTGGGGTAAGGTGAAATCTTAAGGTAGTTTTGATTTGCATAGAGGACACAGAGACAAACCCACATATATAGAGGTATCTCATACTTGACAAAGGAGGCAGACACATACAATGGAGAAAAGATAGCCTCTTTAACAAATGGTGCTGGGAAAACTGGAAATCTATATGCAGCAAAATGAAACTTAAGCCATATCTCTCACCTTGTACAAAACTCAACTCAAAATGGATCAAGGACCTAGAAATTAGACCATAGACCCTGCACCTAATTGAAGAGAAAATAGGTCCAAATCTTCATCATGTTGGCCTAGGACCAGATTTCCTTAACATGACACCCAAAGCGCAAGAAATAAAAGCAGGAATCAGTGATTGGGATAGAGTCAAACTAGAAAGCTTTTTCTCAGCAAAGGAAACAATCAGCAATGTGAAGAGAGAGCCTTCAGAGTGGGAGAAAATCTTTGCCACACACACTTCAGACAGAGCATTAATCTCCAGAATCTACCAAGTACTCAAAAATCTTTACACCAAGAACACCAATAACCCAATCAATAAATGGGCCAAGGAAATGAACAGACACTTTACAGAGGAAGATCTACAAGCAATCAACAGATTTATGAAAAATGTTCAACTAATCAACTCTTAGAATCTAGGCCAATATCTAGAATACTGACAATACCAGATGCTGGTGAAGAAGTGGAACAAATGGAACACACTCATTGCTGACGCAATGCAAAATAATGCAGGCACAGTCCACTGGTGTTTACAGGAAGGAGTTGAAAGCTTAAAAACACAAAAATCTGCACCTGGATGAATATAGGAGGCAAATTGAAATTTAAAACCAAGACATCCTTCCGTAGCTGAATGGATAAACTGTGGTGCACACATCCAGGCAGTGGAATATTATTCAGCACTGAAATAAATGAGCCATCAAGCTATGATAAGATATAGAGGAGTCCTAGATATAAATTGTTAGGTGAAATAAATCAATCTGAAAAGGATACATACATTTAATTCCAGCTATCTGCCTTTTGGAGAAGTCAAAACTTTAGAAACAGGGAACAAGATCAGTGTTCCCAGGGTTGGGAGGTAGTGGGAATGTATCAGATGAATGTGGATGGTCTTTAGAGCTGTGAAAATAATTTTATTATAGAATAATGATGACTACCTGTCACTATGCACTTGTTTGAAGTCATAAAATATCCAACATCAAGTGTGAACCCTAATGTAAAGTGTGGTCTTCAGGTAATAATGACAAGTCATCACAGTTGTATCAGTTGCAACAAATGTACCATTGTGGGATGGGATTTTGGTAATGGGGAGAACTATGCATGTGTGGGTTAAGGCATATATAGGATATGTATATACCTTCCTCTCAATTCTGCTATGAACCTAAAACTTCCTTAAAAAAAAGTTTAAATATAAAAATGACAGATTACATTGTATATATTACATAGTATATAAATGGCCATGATTTATTTTATTAGTACCCAAGAAATCTTGTACTTATTTATGATGAATAAAAAATATTGAGGTATAATTTGCATAAGATAAAACACATGAAATCAAATTTTTAGTTTCACGAGTTTTGACAATTGCCTACACCTGTGTAGATGTGACCCCCTGCACAGAACAAACATTTTCATCAGACTGGAAAGTAGCATAATTCTCCTTTCCAATCACTGTTTTGCCCATTTTTATCTCCACCACTATCATAATAACATAGCATGCTATGCATCCTTGTTGATATCCAGTCTCTGTTTTAACCACTTTTTTTTTAACTTATAGACACAGTGCTGTAATTAGAAATAGACTGGTTATGACTGCTTTCTAGATAGGCCACCTGGCTTTTAGGTCAAGCTTCAGAGGGTACAAGCACCTAACTGGGGAAATAAAGGGCCAGAGGCAGGTCCACAGATCTGGAAACACAAATCTTTAGCAGCAAGTCTGGATGTGATTGAACTCAGGAGGAAAGATCACAACAGACAAAGCCAAGTACAACAACCACTTGACAAAATGCAAACCTGTCAATGTACAATAAGAAATATAATTGGCAAGCTGTTGGAATGTTTGAAATTATTAGATAATCATGTTTTCTACCTGCAGGAACACCGAAATGGGAAGCCAAACTTCAATTAAAAAAATACAATTAGGATTAGACTAAATGAAAGGAATTAATGGATGGTAATGGTTTGGGTTCAACCAGTTTTGTTAGATACATGCATCCATTTATGTACCAGGAAGAGGTGGCTTAAGTGTTTGATTTAAAAGGATCCTTTCTCTTGCAGTGCTGAAGAGAAAGCAGCATATTCTTTCTCTCCAATTTTCATAGTTTGTTTTCCCCTAAGAACATGGCATATTTCTTAATACATAATATTTATAGTTTTAAAATGTTGTAGACATTAATAAATTACCATAATGTTGAAATCAACAATGACTTATAGAATTTTTTTCTGTTTTATACTATGTTCTATCATTAGAATCTCTCATATTTTAAACTTTATCTTCATGAAATCTAAAGAGATAGAATTACATTCCTATTTTGTTGATGAGATAACTAATACATTATTTTCCAGTCTCTCCTTAAGATGTACTCAATATTCATTTGGGGGGGGGGTGTGCACAATTTTTTTTTTCTCTATAAAACAAACAAAAAGATTGTTTTTCTAATTGGCCACCTAATTCATAACAGGAGACATATTCTTAGTATGAAACTGAGTAAATACATGTAGTAAATTGTATTATATCCCTTGCTGAAATTAAGTAAGGTAAATTTAAGTTTGTTGTTATTTTAGCCTGAATATTTTATTTGAAATATTGCTTACACTAAAGGTAAATCTAGAAATAGGGTTCAAAATGCTGTCTCTGATATTTTTTAACATATATTATTTCTGTTAGTGTAAAAGTAATGCCAACTTTCCTCTAAATTTAGCCACACTTCTGAATCTTCTCAATGAGGAGATACAAAATTTCCATTTTGCCTTAAATTAGGTATGCTTGTTTACTCTAATCTAAATGTGTAACTTATTTTAGTATCTTGCAAGGAATCATTTCTGATATGTATTGTTTGAAATGGATGGATAAAACAATTTGCAAGCTTTAAGATTTTGGTGGATTCAGTAGCATGTGGGAAAAAATAGGAAATCTATAAAAACTGCTGTGAGTTAGTGTTTTATTTTGAATGATTCAGCATAATTAATTAATTTGTAATTAGGAACCAGTACTCTTGTTCTCTCTATTATTTTCTCTCTGTGTTCTTGGGAATAAGCCAATTAGCATCTCTTGGGATTTTTCATTTGTCTCTTTATTTTTTTCCCATGAAATAACCATCCAGATATTTATTTTCCTTCAACATTGACCAGAGAACAAGATCTGTTATACATTTAATTTCTCAGGATGACGGTTGTATTCTTTTGAAATATTTTGTTATGGCCGGACTGCATTGTCTTTTTTATTACCTCAATTCACACAAACAGAACAGGGGATGAATCCAGTAGCTGCCACGTTATTAAACCTCAAGCTGAAACCCTGGCTTGACAAATACTGTCCCTTGGTGAGGCAAGCTGATGCTCTACCTCTTAAGTTATGGCTAATTGAGCTACAGCCCACAGATGTAATGACTTCTTGCCACAATTATTTATTGAGAAACTTTGCAACTTTGTCTACCCTCCTCAATGCACTTGTTACTTTTTGTAACCTGAGCAGATAGTAATTTGGATACTACCTGACAGCCTGATATCTCCTATGTATTTATTTTGGCTGAAAAATTAACACTCTACTGAGTGGATTTGCATTTCAATCTGTAGTCAGTAATACCTGGAAAATCCAGATGCTAATGCAATTGCACATTTAGATCAGTGGCTTTATTCAAATGCAAGTACAAACACACCAGAAAAAAAAGAGTTGCAAAAGCAGAAATACTGCAGGCCATCAGATTGATCACCTGTGGCTTTGTGGTCACACCAGAGCCAGCTTTAGGCTGATGGTATTAGTAATAACTATGCCTATTTCAAAACTTGGACATTAATATAAATTTATTTTTTTAAAAAGAAATGTACCAATAATAAAGTAGATCAAAATAGTAACCAAAATGAAAATTGTTTTAAAATCTACCTTGATGACACTTTTATCCCTATGTTGTTTTTCAATTTATTTTCACAAATACTTTCAAGTTCAAAAGTGAATTTTTAAGTCAGCTGAGGTCTAATTAATTAATCTTCACTCTCTGATACAGAATTAAATAATAATTAAATAGTAATTAAATAATAATTTTCTATGTTGTTTCTAAAAAGCCTAAGCACAATAAATGTTAGGTTTTCAAGTATCACTTTTCTTCTTACTGGGGACTGAGCCGTGGGGCACTTAACTGCTTAACAACTGATCCAAATCCCCAACCCTATTTATTTATTTATTTATAGACAGGTAACACTTTTCTGAAATCCACAGACACAAGTTCATGAAAAAATAGTCATATAGAAAGATAAGCATGAAAAAAAAATGACCTATCTGCACTTAAGAAGGCCCTTAATAGCTTTTTTTAAACTTGCAGTGATTCAGTTTCAGTCCTTCAGTTACATGTACACAAAGATTAACAAATACTTGATAGGATATACTAAACAATTATATATTTTTTAATTTAATTTACTGCATAAATCATATATACAGTAACTTTACCAATTTAAGTTAGGACTACTTTTACAGAGATAATATCACCTAGGAAGTGAAATATCACTTTTGAAGAGAAATTTCTCATTTCATCAATTCCTTTTACTAAAGATTTTAACATAAACATATATGTGGGGAAACAAACAAAAGAAAATATACAGTTAGTTTCTCATGAGCCTGATTTGATCTGATCAGTTGCTTTCTTTTGGAAAAAAAAAAAGTTTCAGATTTTAAAACTTTTTTTAAGTTATACATGACAATAGAATTAATTTTAACATAATTATAAAAGCATAGAATATAATTTGCTCTAGTTCAGTTCCCAGTACTTCCCCTTCACCTCCCTCCATCCTACCTCCCTTCCCTTCGTTTTATTCTACAGATCTTTCTATTTTTTATAATTCTTCTTATTATTATCATTATTATTATTTGGTTCCCAAGTTGTCTTCAAGAACTCATAGAAAATATTCCAGATATAAGAGATTTAATACTCATCTTCCTTCTCCTATTTGTCATGGTTAATCTGGAAATAACAAAATTTATAACTCTCTTTGTTATTTGCAACTACTCATAATCAGCCACAGAGTTGATTCTTCTTCAACTATTTTATGGTGAGATATTTCAAATACCTTTTGGATGTGATCTTGCTTTTGCTCCTTTTGATGATCATAACCCCTCCACCAAATTCCCAACTTTTCCTTTCACTCTGATTCTCTCTTGGAGCATCACTCAACATCAGCAGTATCCATGATTCCATCTTCTACAGGGTGGATGCAATCAAGGGTGAACTTCAGAAGCTTTTTATTTTTGTACCCCACTTTACCCCACTTGTTTAACATGTGCATCATGGCAGTGACGTGGGACAAGAAAGGGACAATTGCTTTCTTTCCTTAAGCCAAATGTCATTGCATAGTCTTTCCACCAGATGACACTTCTGTTAATGAAGATTGCATGTCCTGCCTGCGCTTGTTTCACCTCTTACTCATTTTTGACCCTTGCATTTCTGTAATTAGCACTTTATGTATACATATTTTCAAGTTGCCAACCTTCACTTGGAAAATCTCTTTCATGGCCTTTTTAGTTTCTTTTCAAATGATGCCATTAATCTTGCATCAAATATTATAAACATAAAATTTCTGGGCACTTGCTTTGTTGTGAGTGTCTTCAGTAATTAGTTTCTGGATTGTTTCCATAAAGACACAAGAAAAGCAGCTATAATAGACATGTTAGACTTTTTGTTAAGAATTTTAAATATATTTTAATTTTTTTCTCATGACTTGCCAATTTATTTTCACAGATTATTTTCTAATACCTTCTTACATTTGAATGTATCTTCAAATTCATTTGCTGTGTTCATATTACTAGAATTTCTAAATCAGTAAAGAAGAAAACAATTCTTATATTTGCTTGTTCAAAATCATTGTAGAGAAGGTAATAGATTTACAGATTTTACAATGTGTTTACTAGTTGGCAAGAAGACATAGGTAAACCATCTGATAGCATTAATGGAAGCTCATGTAAATCAGTTTTGGGAGATTCAGCACTCCTTGATTATTTGGGAAATAAAGAAGAGTAGAGTGATTTTTATTTGTATCCTATGACATAAAATTTTTGATTAAGTATGCAAGCTATATCCCTTCTTGCCATACTGGAACAAATTTACTTATAGCATAAAAACAAGAAAACTATAGAGCAAACAATTACCTTCATTTAAACTTATGAAAATGAAGGATATACCTTCACACATGATTGAAGAAAAATAGAATATTTACAAATTGATACCTTAACATTTTATTTCTATGTATTCTTTGATATGAATAGTACAATCCTAAAGGGTCAGAAAAACATTGTACTTTTATTTTAATGGTTTCATTTTATATGTATCTTATGTAAGAAGACTATATGCTGTGGTCTGAATGCAGTGTCTCCTCAAATTCCCATGCTGCAAATTCATCAGCACTGTTATGGTATTAGGAGGTGGGGTCCTTTGGAAGGTGATCAGGTCATGTCCTTACAAAAGAGGCTCCCAAAGTATGCCTTGCCTTTCCCACTGTGAGGACCCAGCCAAAAGACTTTATCTAGGAACCAGCAAATGGCCCTCACCAGACACAATCTCCTGATGCCTTTATCTTGGACTTTGAAGCCTTGAAAACCATGAAAAACAAATATGCATTGCTAAAAAAAAAAAAGTAAAGTGCAATTCTAGGATCTTATTACAGAATTCCTGTATTAGTCATAGACTAGTGTATATGAAAATAATTCTTGTAGCATTCTTTTAGTGAATTATTAGAAGCAGATTAAATATCCCTCAATAAGAAGAGTTTATTGTTATACAACATTATGCAATAATTTTAAAGAATTAGTTTCATGTCTACGTACTTGCAAAGTATCATCTGAAGTACTCTCAGGAACACTCACTTTCAGAAATCCCCATCTAAGCCAAGACATATAAACAACATTAATCATACTTAAAATTTTGGAGAGGAAATTATGATGATTTGAGTGTTTTCTGGAGAAGATTAACCCTAAGGTCATAAAGTGCAAGAAATGCTTTACTAACCACATTAGGACCATTGGCAGAAAAATATGAGTCATTTCTACTACAGATTCACATGATGAGTCAACCCAAATTCTAAAAATTCAAGAGGATAAATGTCTAACTTCAATGCAGTACGGTCTCTGTGTGTGTGTGTGTGTGTGTGTGTGGTGCCGAGGTGTCACACAACAATGGCAACAAATTAGGTCACGTAAGTATATTTTTTCTTCATTAGACATTATGACATAAAGAAGTATGTATAATTGCTGGCCATTCTGTCTTCTTTGGAGAAATGTCCATTCAGAATTTTGCTTATCTTTTAATCAGGATGTTTATTCCACTACTAAACTTTATGAGATCATTCTATATTGTGGATATTAGTACCTTATCAATTGTATGACTTGAAAATATTTTTCACAATTACAGTGTAATAGGAAGTATTCCAATTAACCTAGCAGTTTGTGTTCATCTCCCACTTTAACAGTTATATTAGGATTACACTAGTTACAAATGAGACATGCAACACAGTATCCTGAGAATGGGGACCTTCCAGAGA
>JAJEJO010004367.1:67722-115995 GCA_020662805.1 Glaucomys volans
CTATACAATTCATCCTTCCTCCGTTCTTCCCCTATCACCCCCCACCCCGCCCCATTATGTGTCATCAACTACTTTTCAGAGAAATCATTCGGCCTTTGGTTCTTTGGGATTGGCTTATCTCACTTAACATGATACTCTCCAACTCCATCCATTTACCTGCAAATGTCATAATTTTATTATTCTTTACAGCTGAATAATATTCCATTGTGTATATATACCACAGTTTCTTTATCCATTCATCTATTGAAGGGCATCTAGGTTGGTTCCACAATCTTGCTATAGTGAATGGGGCTGCTATAAACATTGGTGTGGCTGCATCACTGTAGTATGCTGATTTTAAGTCCATTGGGTATAGGCCAAGGAGTGGGATAGCTTCCATTCCAAGTTTTCTAAGGAGCCTCCATACTGCTTTCCAGAGTGGCTGTACCAATTTCAACCCCACCAGCAATGTATGAGAGTATCTTTTTCCCCACATCCTCACTAACACCTATTATTGCTTGCATTCTTGATAATAGACATTCTAATTGGGGTGAGATTGTATCTTAGGGTAGTTTTGATTTGCATTTTTCTTATTACTAGAGCTGTTGAACATTTTTTCATATATCTGTTGATTGAATGTAGATCTTCTGTGAAGTGTCTGCTCATTTCCTTAGCCCATTTATTGATTGGGTTATTTGTGTTCTTGCTGTAAAGTTTTTTGAGCTCATTAGAAAATCTGGAGATTAGTGCTCTATCTGAAGTGTGTGTGGCAAAGGTTTTCTCCCACTCTGTAGGCTCTCTCTTCACATTGCTGATTGTTTCCTTTGTTGAGAAAATCTTTTTAGTTTGAATCCATCCCAATTATTGATTCCTGCTTTTATTTCTTGTGCTTTGGGGGTCATGTTAAGGAAGTCTGGACCTAGGCCAATATGATGAAGATTTGGACCTACTTTTTCTTCTATTAGGTGCAGGATCTCTGGTCTAATTCCTAGGTCCTTGATCCATTTTGAATTGAGTTTTGTGCAGGGTGAGAGATATGGGTTTAATTTCATGTTGCTGCATATGGATTTCCAGTTTTCCCAACACCATTTGTTGAAGAGGCTGTCTTTTCTCCATTGTATGTTTTTGCCTCCTTTGTCAAGTATGAGATACCTGTATTTATGTGGGTTTGTCTCTGTGTCCTCTATTCTGTACCATTGGTGTACTTGCCTATTTTGGTGCCAATACCATGCTGTTTTTGTTACTATTGCTTTGTAGTATAGTTGGAGGTCTGGTATTGTGATATCACCTGCTTTGCTCTCCCTGCTAAGGATTGCTTTAGCTATTCTGGGTCTCTTATTGCTCCAAATGAATTTCATGATTGCTTGTTCTATTTCTATGAGGTCTGTCTTTGGGATTTTAATTGGAATTGCATTGAATTTGTATAGCGTTTTTGGTAGTATGGCCATTTTGATAATATTCAATCTGCCTATCCAAGAACATGGGAGATCTTACCATCTTCTAAGGTTTTCTTTAATTTCTTTCTTTAATGTTCTGTAGTTCTTTTTGTATAGGTCTTTCACCTCTTTTGTTAAATTGACTCCCAGGTATTTTTTTTTTTTTGAGGCTATTGTGAATGGGGTAGTTTTCCTAATTTCTCTTTCAGAGGATTCATCACTTATGAATAAGAATGCATTAGATTTATAGTATTAATTTTATATCCTGTTACATTGCTGATTTCATTTATGAGTTCTAGAAGTTTTCTGGTGGAATTTTTTGGCTCCTCTAAATATAGAATCATATCATTGCAAATAGTGATAGTTTAAGATCTTCTTTTCCTATTCGTATCCCTTTTATTTCTTTAGTCTGTCTAATCACTCTGGCTAGAATTTCCAGGATAATGTTGAACAGAAGCTGAAGGATGTCACCGCTGAAGGATGGCATCCCTGCCTAGTTCCAGTTTTTAGAGGAAATGCTTTCAATTTTTCTTCATTGAGAAAAATTTTAGAGTAGGAAAAGTATATTTGGCTCATGGTTTCTGAGGTCTCAGTCAATAAATTATGACTGAGTAGGCCCCCGGGTCCTACTTCCTCCAGTCGCACCCTTCCTGCCTACATATATCACCCAGTTGACCTCTATCAGTGAACTAATGTACCGATTAGGTTGAACTTCTTATAACACAGTCATTTCACCTCTAAACTTTCTTGCATTGTCTTATACATGAGCTTTTCTGGGGACACCTCATATCTAAAACACCACACATAAGCTTTTTCTATCAGAGTCTCATAGACTAAACAAGGTTAGGGATACCAGTCTGAAGAGGAAATTTCTAAACTCACTTGCCCCAGGGCTGGCTGGCTCTAGGAATCAATTCCTCAGGATCAATGTTAAGCTTTTTCCTGAGAAAGCATCCCCTATACACTTAAAAATGATAAGGACAAAGTCAATTACCAATTCACTATTAAGACAGATTTCCATCAAGCATTGAATTTTTTAAAAATAACCAGATTATATCTATTCTAAAATGGATTCTATTTCCTAGAAGACAGAATAAAATTAGCATTTGGAAACTTGACAAGAACATTTCATAGTTCAGATTCAATTCAATACTTGTCATTTCAGTTAAATAAACTCTGGAATTCCCAAAGATTCCCCAGCAAAGCATGATATTTCCAAGTCTTAGGCCACATCAGAGAGGGGATTTCAAGTAGAACTCAGTAATGTTTATAATTTATTGATCTCTTCATTAGATAGTCTATTTATAAAACACATGTAAATCCATCAGAATATACTACAAGTCATCACACCACTTTGAACCTTAGTGTTTTTTCACAGGGATCAGGGTAGAACATTTGTAGAGCTTTAGATTCTGAACTCAAGTGATTTAAAGCAGATCTTGCAAAGCCAGGAGCTAATTGGGATTGGGAAAATTAAATGATATAATAGTTTAGGATTGGTGGATATAGTGAAGTAAAGAGATTAAAGAAATAAAGGATCATTTGATAAGCGAACTGTTTGCTCAGATGAACTTGCTATTGTCCGCAATAAATTTATTTGTATGAAATTCATGGGAAAAGGCAATGAAATTATTTATTGTTTATAATAAATTAGTGGATAAAAGTTTACTAGAAAAAATAACTATGTTAATGTGATGACTTTAACGTGAATCATATTGCTTTGCCAATGAGCTAATTTCTACTATCTTAATCTTTTATAAAATCACTAATAGTTAATGCTCACATGACAGTTACTATACACCAAATATTATTTTATATCTGTGTAACTTAAGTTTTACATCAATTTTTTGAGGTAGATACTCATATTATTCTCTTTTTATGAGACACAAAGAGTAAGTAATTTTCCAAAAATAAAGCAAGGGGAGCCATTGGTTGCAAATCAAATCCCAATAAACTACTATCAGAAACCATGCTTTTAATCATTGCATTGTAATGCCTCTAACACATTAATAATGTCATTTCGGTTTTGAAGACAATAGTGAACCTACCTTGGCTTTAAGGAATTTAATATGTTGAAATGAATTCTTAATCTGTCACTCTGAAATCAGTGTAACAATTGGGATAGTTGGTTTAACTTTATGAACTTCGTGTTCTTCAACTGAAATGTAAGAATAACATTTTCTATTTTTTGGGAATTTTGTACAGTTTCATCATGGATCCAGTACAAGAATATTACAATAATAGAATGAGGTGTGACCCTAGAAAGAGGGCAGAGAAGAGAACATTTTTGAGGAAGAATTTAAACAAATATTCAACATTGTATATATGCCAGAATCTTCTGAAACTACTAACATATGTCTCACTTGAAGAAAGTCAACCTACTGATGTCCATGTGGGAAGAGTAGTAGGTATCAGAGTATTCCAGTTAACAACAGTCTTGAAATGATTTCGTGGAAATCAATTGATGTGGCTGAAAGGGAGAATTCAAATCACATTTTCATCATTTAAAATTATGTTGGCATATTTTATCTTTTTCATAAAATATGCTTTATAAGATTGAATAATGATTTACAGAAATTTAAACAAATGAATTTCTAATTTCCATTTGTGACAGTTCAAATACTTTTTGAGATCCAAAATACATTTGTACTATATTGTTCTGGGAAATGCTAGCATTTTTGAGGTGACTATAGATGAAGAATATTGAAAGAAAGAGATTCTTAGAAATAGGAATTTTTTTAAAAAGCTAATCTGCTTGAAGTGAACACAGTGGTGAAAATAATGGTTTGTTATATTTCAAAGTCAATTAGTATATGTGTATTTCTCCAAGCAGGAGAAGAGAATATGTGTTATTTAAAAGGTTGAGACATTATAGTATACCAAAGAGAAAATTAAATTCTGGCATAAGATAGTTTAATGTCTAGATATTTAGTTTTACAACATTTCGACCCCAAATTATTCTTTTAAGTCATCTTCCCGCTGGCTAGTTTGTTTTTAATATGTTTCTTTCCTGTTATAATTCATAAATGTTTGTTTAATCTCATAACGCCAAAAGCAGCCATATATTAAAAGCAGCTGATATGACACTTTTAATTTCTAGATCAACATTCTTTTTATTTGATTTAGTGTATCTGGTTTTTGTGCAGAGGAAATACAAATGCCTTAATTCAATATGGATGGAAATTTATCCCTGCTGCCTGTTTAAGTTTAGGTGCACATGTGATTTTTTTTTTTCTTTAGTATTCAGAGAATATAATGTTCACTACAGTTGTTGAAGACAATTTTGGGTGCTGGTGTTACAGCTTAGTGGTAGAGTGTGTGTTTAGCATATGAAAGTTTCTTGTTTGATCTCCAATATCACTAAAATCTAAAATAAAAAAATACAAAACAAGTTTGAAGACTAATGTTAGCTTTTCCTAAACAGATATTTTGAATTTTCTTTTATAATGTGAATTTAAGTGTACCATCTAGTAAAAGTGGATGCTTCCTGTAGATTCACATTGTATTCAAAAAACATATATAGCAATATAATTTATTAAAAATCACATAATTGGAAAAGTGTTGATATTTCCTAAAAGTAATTCTAGGAAGATTCAGCTCTCTAGTGTTTAAGATACTGTCATTGGAAGTTGATGAAGCAAGCAAGCTATCCTTTTCTTCCAACAAAAACTTTGGTATGGTGTGTAGTTTCAGCATAGTGTCCATGGCCATCTGTAAGTATCTCATTTAATTCCCTTAAAAATCACAATTGTGATTTTTTTTTTTTTCCAGGAAGCTCATTGATTTCTTTTCTTTGGTGTTTGTTGTTGGAGTTATTGGGTATGGAATGTGTTGCCTTATGTTTTTAGATTTCTTAGGTCCCTGCACTTGTATTTGTGCATATGGCTTATCAGTTGCCTGTACTAATTTTATTGAGTGGTTTTCATACCAGAAGTATTTCTCCCAGGATGCCTCCTGGGGTGAGGGTTATGTGGATTATGTTGACTTTGGTTCAAGGTGAAAGCTCCCAAAGGCGGCAGGTGGCCAAAGGAGTAAGCTTGCCAGGCGGGTTCACCAGAGTCAGACGAAAGTAGTGGCTTGAGATTTATTAGAGTCTGTGTCCCTGGGCGAAATCTCCAGCCTCGGGGTGATAGTCGGGGTGGGAGAGCCAGAAGAAATTGCTTTGGCTGCTCAGGGTTTTTATACAGAGGAAGGGATCAGGGGTCCTGCCCAGGAAAAGGTGGACTCAAGGTGGACGTCAGGGTCATCAGGTCTGCCTCATTGGTCACTTCTGGCACAGC
Organism: Glaucomys volans; assembly: GCA_020662805.1. Lineage (NCBI taxonomy): Eukaryota > Metazoa > Chordata > Mammalia > Rodentia > Sciuridae > Glaucomys > Glaucomys volans. Next base: position 73,418 of record JAJEJO010004367.1, read on the forward strand.
GTGTTGCTAGGTGACCTTGCTCCCTCCCCCTGCAGCCGCCCAAATTCAACTTGACACAAGGTAGGTACTTAAGTGTAGGGTCTTTGTAATTTCTAGTTTTGTGTAGCATCCATGGGAATTTATAATTAATGTTAGAGTAACCCAAGGATGTTTCAGTGTCCTGGGGTTCCACCAATATCTGGGATGTTATTCTCTTAGATGGGGCAAGTTGGCTGGCATCTCCGGGAATAGTATGCATGCATGTCAGTTTGGGGACCTGTCAGTTTCTATGGGTACTCTTGGAGTAGACTATTCTGGCAGCCCACCTTACGGTTTTGTAGGACTCCTAGCAGGAAAGGTCTCAAGATGGTGGTATGCAGCAGGAACCTGGGTTGGTGCAGTGCTGAGACTCAGGAAGCAGGTTCAGGTTTCCATAGTTGAAAGAAGAGGGGAGGCACTGTTGAGACCTTAGTAATTCTTTTTCAGACAATGCAAAAGCCCCTAGCCAGCCCTCAGCTCTAGTTTCAGCCCCCAAACCGTTTTCAGAGGCCATTTTTTCATATGCAGGCCAGACAAAGAAGGCACACTGCCAACAGGTAAATCAGTGGGCATATGCTCACAGGTAAATGTTTATGACCTTGAGTACAGATGCTGAATCAGAGTGTTATGACCTTGGCTACACACCAGAAACATAACCTACCAGAAGCCTTGGTAAAGGAGCCTTACTGTAGCCATCTGGGGCCTGCCCAACAGTTGGGAAATGTGCAAAAGTGAACTGGACTCTAACCAATGCATATGACTGGTAGCCTTGCAGCTCCCCAAACTATGCTCAGGGTCTATGAGGTCTGGGAGCTTCTCTAGCTCTAAGTACTCCAGGTATTTGTGACATTAATGGGGACCTCTGGTGGCCTCCATTTGAATTTCTCCCCAGTGAGCAGAGTCCCTCTTGGTTCAGAATTGATCTTGGAGAGACAGGTGGGTTCATATTGTGTGCTTAGTTCCCTTCTTTATAAGGCTGCGGGTGTCTCCATGCTCAGAGATGTCTCTGTTATATCCCTACTACACTCCAACACTGCTTCAAACACTCCAGTTTTCTTTGTTCCTGGCCATTTGTTTGCATATGGAGGGAACATTGCCAGGTGCTTTAGTCATCCATATTACCAATGACCTATTTGTAAACTCATAAAACTGATACCTATGCATACCTGTGACAAGTTCTGCTTCCTCAGGTGTTGAAGTATAACGCCAGAGAAGCACGCCAAGGCAAGCATATTAAGCAGGTTTTATTTAAAAGTAGTAACACAAACTACTCCCAGGAAGGAGAAGGGGGGCCATGGCTGATGTTCTAGAATCCCCCGAAAGTGAGCGCACCCTACATCTTTATAGGTTAGGGTCTTCTTTGTTCTGCCCCTTCCTCTGACCCTTATGCCCATATTGCTGTGGTGACACAGCAAAAAGGTGAGATGCTGAGATGCCAATGGGAGGGGGAAGGGTCACATGGAGATTCAGGTGGGGGCCAGGAGGCATTAATTAGCAACTCCCTGCCAGCAGCTTTTGGGGAGGGGCAGTTAAGCACATAAATTTGGTGATCAAAAGGGCTCTGGAGACACTGACATTCCAATCTCCCAGGGGCATCTCCAACTTCCCAGACTCTGATGGCCTCCATTCGTCAATTTGATCAGATTCCCTGATTTTGATACTAACTGCCTGTCCAATTCTGGCTTCAAAACTATCTTCTAAACAATCCAGAGATAAAGAAAAATCATAATCAGAGGATAATTGTGATTAAATGACAACAACAATAAAATTTCAAACTTTTGGGATCTTCTAAACTGTTTGGAGGGCAATTTGTAATTCTAAATGCTTGTATTTGAAAAGAAGAAAGATAGAAAAATCAATAAACTATTCATCCATTTAAAATAATGGGTATGTGCATGTATATGTGGGTGTGTGTACACAGGAGAATATGTCTGAAGAAGATCAAATGAGTGATAAAGTGCAGAAAATACTGAAATAACACAGCTACAAAGCATGATTAACTCTTTGATCAATTTGTGACAAAAATGATCAAGGAAAGAAACACTAAAATAAACAATATTAATACTCATGTGAGACAATTTATAAAATAATTAGTGGGTTTTAAAGATAATTTAAGAATATGTGACGAAAACTTGAAAATGTTGGTGAATTGACACACATCCTGAAAAACATTAATTTCAAATATCAAGTGTAATAAGATAAAAAAATCCAGTTTCAAGAAATAGTGATTTTAGTTACCTTACACAGAAAACCTCAGCTCAAATAATTTTATGGAATCAGTACAAGAAATATGTAAAAATTATAATGTCAGTCTAACTCTTAATTTCACAGGAAAATTCTGCCACCAAATCCAGTTTGGAAGTATGAGAAAGAAGAATCACAGGCCAGACTTACACACATACAGATACAAAATTCCCTAATAATTCATTAATAAGCTGAGTTGAGCAATGAAAATAAATTAATAATACATTCTAGACCAATTTTGATTTATTTTGGGAGCACAGGTCATTTAATTATAAAACATTCTATTACCATAATTTCTCACATTCAGCTAATAAAGAAAAAAAGTATTGCTTACATTAGTAGTTATAGTAAATGTATTTAAAATAATAATTTAATCATTAATAATTTAATCAGTAATAATTTAATCATTACTCAAAAAATACACACACTCCCAGGAGGTGGAAGATATAAAGGTTGATCAATAGGTAAAATTTTACACTTAGGAGGAAAAAGTTTTGGTGTTCTGTGACTTGGTGGGGTAAATATAGTTAATAAATAATATGTCTAAAATACAATTCAAAAAGTGTATTTGAATGTACTCACTATAAAGAAAAAAGTTTAAAGTGATAGCTATGCTATTTGCAGTGACTTGATCATTATTCCATGTACTCATTGATCAAAACATCATGTTGTACCTCATAAATATATATAAATACTATGTGTCAATCCAAATAAATTTTAAAATTACACTGAAGTGCAAAAAATTAAATTAATTTAAAAATGCACACACAAATATTCTTAAAATAGAAAACAACTTTCTTAAGTGAATAACAGATACCAACAAAAGTCAAAAGCACCATAATGTTTCATAATAAATCAATATAATAATTATTTTCATAATCAGGGAGGAGAAGAAAAGGATATTATGTTTTACCACTTTCATTCAACATTTTGTTGGAGTCCTGACAAGTGCATTAAAGCCAAAAATATATAGTCATTTGTGTCTAAAAGGAGTCAATACTGAATTGTAGATATGACTTCCTTCTTCATTTTTATTAACATTGTTTATTGTACAAGTTAATAGGTTCCACTCTGATATTTTCCATACATGCATATAGTGTGTCTTGATCATGTGCACCTACCTTTCTACCACTTTTTCTCTTTCCTCTGTTCCCCATGTACCAGTGCCCACCCCCCATTTCTTAAGTTCCCCTTATACTTTCAGGTCATCTTTGTTGTTTTTCTTTTTAGTTTCCATATATAAGAGAAAATATGATATTTGTGTTTTTGTTTCTAGCTTATTTGAATTAATATAACGTCCTCCAGTTTCAACAACATTCCTGTAGATGATAGGGTTTTATTCTTCTTTATGGCTGAATAATAATCCATTAGGTGTGTGTATATATACACATATACACCATATTTTCTTTATCTGTTCATCTGTTCATGGGAACCTATGCTTACTTCATATCTTAGCTAATATGAATAGTAATTAAGCTATTTATTTTGTATACTGAGTGCATTTCCTTTGGGTAGATACCCACAACTGGTCATATTGGATCATGTGATAGTTAGGATTTTAGTCTTTTGGGGAACACCTGTACTACTTTATATAGGTGGCTAAATTAATTTATATTCCCACAATATGTAAATGTTCCCCTTCTTTGTCCTTCCACATCATTGCCAGCATTGTTTATTTTTAATTTTTTTGTAATAGTCATTCTGACTGGAGTGAGATAGAATCTCAATGTGGTTTTGATTTGCTTTTCCCTGACTTCTAAAGATATTATGATTTTTTCATATATTTTGAAGTATGAAAATATATGAAAAGTGGCTGTTTAGATCGTTTGTCCATGTTTTGATTGGATTGCTTGTAATTTGTTAAGTTTTTGAATACTTTTTTTTTTCACTTTTTTATTTCTTTTATATTTAGTTACACATGACAGTATTTTTCTACATTCTTTTTACACAAACGGGGTACAACTTTTCATTTCTGTGGTTGTACACAATGTAGATTCACATGATTCATTAATCTTACATGTACATGGGGCAATATTGTCTTCCTCAGTCTACTCTTTCTTTCCCCCACCCCTCCCATCCCTTTTTCCTCTATACTATCAATAGTTCCTCCTTTCTTCTCTTGTCCCTCCCCTGCCACCCCTCCCCCATTATGTATTATCATCCACTTATCATTTATTGTTTTATACCCAAAGGACTTCAAATCAGCAAAGAATAGTGATGCAGCCACATCTATGTTCATAGCTGCTTAATTCACAATCGCTAGATTGTGGAACCAACTTAGATGCCCTTCAGTTGATGAATGGATAAAGAAATTCTGGTATATATACACAATGGGATATTAATCAGCCATAAAGAAGAATAAAATTATGGCCTTTGCTGGTAAATGGATGGAGTTGGAGAGTATCATGCTAAGTGAATAAGCCAAGCCCCCAAAACCAAAGGCTGAATGTTTTCTCTGATAAATTTTTGAATTCTTTATAATTCTGGATATTAATTCTCTGTCAGATGCATTGATGGCAAAGATTTTCCCCCATTCAGTAGGTTGTTTCTTTGCTCTGTAGATTGCTTTCACTCCTGTGCAGAATTTTTTAATTTGCTATCATCCAGTTTGTCAATTTTGCTTTTGTTTTTAAGCTATTAGAGTCCTATTAAATAATTGTTGCTTAAAGCATTTCTCTTGTATTTTCTTCTAGTAAATTCAGAATTTCAGTCTTTGATTCATTTGGAGTTGAATTTTGTACAGAGTAAGGGCATTGTCTATGTGTGCTTATCCCATTTTACTGGCACTATTTGTTAGAGGCTCTCTTTTTAAAAATCTCTTAGCACCTTTGTTGATAATTAGTTGGTTCTAGATGCGTGCATTTATTTCCAGGTCTTCTATTTTGCTCCGTTGCTCTAAGTTACTGTTTTTATGCCAAAGTCATGCTGTTTTATTATTAAGGCTTTATAATATATTTTGAAATCAGGTATTGTGATACCTCCAGCATTATTATTTTTGTTCAAGATTGCATTGGATACTGAGGATCCTTTGTGTTTACATATGAAACAGGATTTTTCTTTTTTTCCAATGAAGAAAGTCCTTGATATTTTGATGGGGATTGCATTAAATCTGTACATCACTTTAGGGAGTATGACCATTTTAAGAATATTAGTTTTCACAATCCAAGGAACATGGGAATTCTTTTCATTTTTTTAGTGTCTTCTTCAATTTTACCTTCTTATATAGGATTATTATTAGGTTTTTTTTTTTGACACTATTGTGAATGGGATTTCTTCCCTGATTTCATTCTCAGAGTTCATTATCAGTGTATTGGTGTACGGAAAACTACTGATTTTTGTATGTTTATTTTATAATTGCTATTTTGGTGACTATTTATTTATTAATTAACCAACTCTAAGAGCATTTTGGTGGAATCTTTAGAGTTGTTTGTTTGTTTGCACTTGGGATTTAATTCAGGGCTGTTTAACCACTGAGACACACCTCTAATCCCATTTTGAACTTTTTGAGACAGGGTCTCACCATGTTGATTAGGGCCTCACTGTATTGCTGAGGCCCACCTTGAACTTGCCAACCTTCAGAGTCACTTGGAATTACAGGCGTGCACCACCACACCCAGTTAGTCTTTAGGGTTTTCTAACCACTGAATCATATTATCTGTAAACAAAGACAATTTGACTTCCTCCTTCCTGTTTTGTCCATTTTATTGTTTCGCTTGTCTTATTGCTATAGCTATAAGTGGACACTTTTCTTTAGTTTCTGATCTTAGAGGAAAAGTTTTTAGTTTTTCTGAATTCAGCATAATATTGGCTGTGGTATTTGTCACATATAACCTTTCTTATGTTAAGGGATGATCCTTCTACAATTTATTCAGGGATTTAATCATGAAGAGATATTGAATTTCATTAAAGACTTTTCCTGCATCTATTGGGAAGATTATATGATTTTAAACTTTAATTCTAATTATGTGGTATATTACATTTATTGATTATATATGTTGAATCTCCTGCATCCCTGAAGTCAAACCAACTTGATTATGATGGATGATCTTTTTAATATACAGTAGAATTTGATTCACATATATTTTATTGAAAAATTTGCACCTATGTTCACCAGGAATATTCATCGGTGGTCATATTTTTTGTTATGACTTTGTCAGGTTTTAGTAGGAGGGCAATACTGGCTTCATAGAATGAGTTTGAAAGGGTTCCTTCTACTTTTACTTAATGGAATCATTCAAGGAGTATTGCATTTGTTTTTCACTAAATTTCTGATAAAATAGAGCAGTGAGTCCCTTTAGTCCCAAGCCTTTCTTGGTTCACAGACTTTTTTGACTGCCTCAAACTCATTATTTGTCATTGATCAACTTAATATTTTCATAAGCAATTGGTTCAATTTTGCTAAGATATTTGTGTCCAGGAATTTGTCCATTTCTTTTAGATTTTACGACTTATTAACATATAATTTTTCGAAATATGGTCTTTTAAATCTCTGTGGTATCTGTTGTCTCTTTTTTCACCTGTATTTTTTGAATCCAAGGGCTCTTAACCACTGACCCACATCTTTCATATTTTATTTTGAAACAGGGTCTCCCTAAATTGCTTAGGGTCTTAGAATGACTTTCAACTCTTGACCCTTCTGTCTCAGCCTTCCTTAGCTGCTCGGAATACATGTGTGCCCCACCACGCCCAACTCTCCTCTACTTTTGAAAATTTCAATCTTCTCTCTCTCTTTTGGTTTGTCAATATGATTTATTTTTTCAAAGAAACAACTGTTTTTCTTTCGTAGATCCCTTCTATGTTCTTTTAGTCGGTTTTATTTATTTCTGTCCTGAACTTTATTATTTCTTTACATATACTGATGACAAGACCCACCCAACCCACTGTTTAGGATTTTGGTACTCCCAAAGCTGGCATCCAAGTGAAATTATGCAAAGCAATTCACTTCCTTGGACTCTGATACCTGGACTACCAAAATACCAATTTTAAAGTGAAATTATCTGCTGTCCCCCCTTCATATTTCAGTCCCATTTCTCACCACATAGACTTCTCAGCACATTTGTGTTACAATCTCTCCATTGAGTCAAACTGACTCTCTAGATGGTTGTCAACTAAGTCAGTGCAGCTGTTATTTCCTCAGTGGAACTGGACATAGGAAAATTCAAGGGTATTTGACTCCCAGAAGAGTAATCTCAGACAATCTTACCCTTCTCAAGATGGCCCCCAGTTATAGAACTGTGAAAATATGCTGGGAATTATGGAGATCTTCTCCAGAGCCAGCTCACATGCAAATTTTAGGTCTCTTATGTGTTTAGAGTACATGTGATGTGTCAAATTCTTTGCTAGTGATGCTCACTAGGACTCTCCGTGTTTCTCCGATACCTCTGCCAAGGTGATACTCATCTTCTTGCCATGTGTCAGGTGGTAAGTGCTGGAGCACTCAGTTTCTCTTACTCTTTCACTATCCAAAATCTCTGGGTTTCTATATTTGAAGTCAGTGTGATTATCATCATAATTCCTCAATAAATGAAATTCCTTTTTTTCCAAATTATATTTGACACATTTTTTATATTATTAATGCAATGGATGAATAATTTAGGAGTTCTAAACATTAGGAAAACAGTAATAATAAGAAAAAAATATAACTTATTTAAACTTTAATATGAAAAGTTTTTAAGATAAAACAAAAATAATAACTTACATAACATGTCTAAAACTATGGAAAGCTTTTACTCATGTAAACTTAAAAATAAGATCAGAACCTCTAAAATATGTTTTTTAACTTTTTAAACTCTCATGGACCATTGGATAGTATATCAGAATTTCTTCAACAACATGAATAGATATTTGTAATAGCTGATTAATTTATCATTTCATAGCATGTATGATAGAATCCAAGTAAACTCTTTCATTTGAAGTGGATTTATTAACATGTGACAGGTGACTCAGGAGGAGCAGGAACTGAGCTTGGATACTACATAGGCAAAATAAAGAGAGCCAGAGAAATGTCTAATTACAATTCTGAATTTTCTAGCGCAAATCCCAATGGTGCACTACCCCCTAATATGGTACCTACAATTCACTGGGCTAAATGCTAATTTCTTTGCCAGAGTTGACCCCATAGAACCACAAATTTCTTTTGCTGTGTCTGATTCCCCTTTGGCTCACTAGTTCCTTTTTTTTCTCCTAAAGGATTATGAAAATGTGTTCTGCTTAGTGGATTATAAAATAAACGTTATCTGCAAATGACTCTGGGAAGTATGGTTTTATGTTTTCTTGATTTGACAGTATAAAAAGATAGAAACATTAAATGGATGGTCTAATGTATGGTATCTGTCCTATCTACAATGTATTTCAAATTATAATGTTTAATAAAATCACATAGTGCTCACTATGTGATAAGTACATTTTGTATGAATGTATTTTTATTTGATTAGTTCTTCATTGGTATAGCCCCTGTAGTAAAACTTCTGGGTCAAAGGGTCCTTTCTAAAATTATTGCTATATTTCCTTTCAAATTTCTTTCTTTCTTTTAAAAATACAAATTATAGGGCTGGGGATATATAGCTCAGTTGGTAGAGTGTTGCCCTGCAAGCTCAAGGCCCTGGGTTCAATCTCCAGCACCACAAAACAACAACAAAAACAACAACAACAAAAAGATATAAATTATAGCCCCACAAAAATCATCTAAGAATTGTCTTCTTATTGTCTAACAAATCCTGAATATTGTTCAATAAAATGTTTGACAATTTGAAAACCAAAATATCATTGTATTTTCATTAACTTTTGTGTTTATAATAAGCCTTAAGGCTTATATCTTTCTAAAATATATTGTATATTTTTCTATTAGTCAGTTGTAATAAATTAAATATTGTGGTATGAGTTAGGATATTAGCATAACTTTTAATAAAACAGTATTTGAGCTACTTTAGTTACAGAGCAAAGTTTTTTACTCCAGAGAATTATGCTTTGTGAGTTCTTCTATCCACTCTAATAATTTTTACTCTTATCTTTTCATACATAATTAAAATGTGCCTTCTTTAGGTATGTTCTCTTTTTTTTCACACATTCTCTAATTTTATTAGTGTTTTCTAATCCATTTTGGGTCTTTCCATAAATGTCAAATTCGTAAGCTTACCAGTACGGACCTTTGGAATCTTGGGAACAATATCCCTATCATTTCCTGGTTTCTACTTCTAGTTATGGCAGTTTAAATTTTCTAAGAGACAAACTTCTGATAATAGAAGTATTACCAACATTTATGGGGGGAAAAAATCTCACAAAAGAATAACAAGTCCAGCACCATCTTCAAGTAAGTCCATTGAGGAAATAGATAATAAAATGCTATTAATGCAACAGAAATTCTGAAAAGATTGATTTTTCATTCATCATAATGGTGCTCACTTTTTGAATATTTTAGAGAAAACTATTGCATGCACAAAATTGGGCACATAATGCTCAGAATAGGAGGTTGATTATAATAATTATAATTAGAAACTATAAAGTGTTTTTTTTTGTTTTTGTTTTTTGTTTTTTGCTTACTCCTTGTTGGCAAAAGTGTGATATGTGCCAATACAAAGAAAGAAAATGTAGAATCCTGTCCTGAAGAAGGTTTTGTAAATAGCAGCAGATCTTCAAAACTGTAGGTATCCACATTCAGAGGATTGTATAAAATGAGCCCATGAGTGATAAACCTGACAGGAGATAAAGCTCTCCTCATATGTTGTACATATGGATAGCAAACTGTCAAAAATATCATCTCTAAGTGCCATGGGTGGCAAAATGCTTGTCTTCAGGACTTTCAGATTTTAAAAACTCTAAAGAAAATTTCCAAGCCTCCAAAAAATTCAATTTATCAGCAATCTGCTTTTATTCTTATGGCCAATAGCAAAACTGTCATTCTACCACACTTTTCTTGAAGGACTTAATTTGCACTTAAGCATATTTCAACCTGAGGCCATAATAATGCCTCTGTCAAACTTACCCAAAAGTTTTCTTTTTGTCCCAAAATAACTCAGATCATATTATGGACTGAAATTGGCTTAGACTTCACTCTCTGTAAGATTTCTGATGCAGAAAGAGATTATTCATTAAATGAAAGAATTTTTGATGTAGTTGCCACATGCTCTCTATCATTTCATTTTCATTGTGAAAAAGTGGAAAGAGCATAGATTCATTTGGAGCTGACTGTTCCACACTCAGATTTCCTTCTAAATGACTTCTGCCTGTGTGACCCCGAATAACCTGTTGCTAAAGACAGTTACCACAGAGAAAGTTCTGAGAAAGCAAAATGAGATGGATGGTGAAAATAGCAAATGGTTGGTTTTTGTTTTCTTTAGGTTCTTCTCATTCCATAACTTTCAGACCTAACCCCTAGCTGTTTTTCCTTCAGACTTTTCTCCATTTGTTGAATGAAACATAAACCTAACTCCATGGCCTTAAAGCAAAAATAGGGCAATGAACAAACATTGCTAAATTTCTGTTTCCTGTCTATATTTCAAATATATAAACTTTCTGTGCCAGGCAATGATAACCCCCTTCTTCTTTTATTTATTTTTATTTTCATTTTTTTGCAGTACTTGTATCAAGCCCAGGGCCTCATGCATATTAGACAAGGGCAACTCTGTACTTTTTTCCTGATCCCTCTAATAACTACCCTGAGTCTCATGTAAACAAAAAGTTATTATATTATACGCCTATAATCCCAGCAGCTCGGGAGGCTGAGACAGGAGGATCGTGAGTTCAAAGTCAGCCTCAACAAAAGCTAGGTGCTAAGCAATTCAGTGAGACCCTGTCTCTAAATAAAATACAAAAAATAGGGCTGGGGATATGTCTTGGTGGTTGAGTGTCCCTGAGTTCAATCCCAATACCGGTTCCCCCAAAATAAATAAATATTAACGCATTCTTTCAAGGTAATGGGATTGTAACCCTATATTATTTCACTTCAGTAGGAAAATTGCTTCAATACACTGTAACTCTAAATCTAGCAGATTTGTTTCATATTGAAGTATGTCACACCTTTATAATGCAAAATTTCCATGAATATGTCTTTTATAAATAATTAAATGCTTATACTTTTTTCTTTTTTAATTCACAGTTTGCTTTTTTAATGAAAGCTTAGGTATGCATAGTTGGCTTGTGCAAAGAATTCTACTTAAGTAGATAAAGTGGGTTGTAAACAAAGACCCATTAAGAATACCACTGTTTGAAGAATATAATTTTAAATAGTGGTGTTGATACTGCAGCTTTTATCTTTTGACCTTGTTGAGTATCTTAGTAAAAGTCATGATTGAGAATTTGCATATCACAGACAAATGAGGTTTTGGACTTAGAAACAAGTGAAGTAAAATGACTTTTACAAATAATGCAGCTGAACTATACCATATTTAATAGACATTCCAATATCCAGGAAATGGTTATATGTGGCAAATTTTGAACCTGCTCAGTCTGTGAAGGTTGCATTCTAAGCTGTAACATTGGGTTGTCTCTTCTGAAGTCATTGATGACATTGAACCAAATAGTTGTTCCATCTTTTTTTGACTCATCAAATACAAGCATGGTTGCTTTCTAGAAGTTTTGGCAAATAAGGAAGAATTGTAACCATCAGTGGAAGGAAAACCCAAAGAACTTCCAACTCAAACAGTACTATAGGTAAGAAAATTATAATGGGAGTTGGAAGATTACATGTTTTGACATATATCTATATGAAATCACAAAATAAAATGTAGTATCCATTCATATTGAATAACAACAACCTTAAAATATTTACTTGATTTACTTCTCCTGACAATGTATTTCCTATCCTGCTTTCATACCGCACTCCCCGACTAACCTTCCTTTTTATTACTTAGATCCTTCAACTTTTTAATAACAATAATCAACTTCTTCACCAAATATAGACTGTTTACTATCTACTGCTGTTGATAGACCAATTATAATAAAATGAAGTAATTTTATTTTTTTTAACACATACTGAGGGAGTCGTGGCCTCTACAGTAAATTGTAGTGATGAACACACTGGTATAGAACAATAATCATTAGTTACCTTGGTGAGTATGACTAGATCATGTTATCGGAATGTCTTAATTCAATTATGTAATCCAATTAATGATGATCCTGAGGCATCATAAATACCTTGTTCCCTCTGTGGAAAAATTTGAAATCTATAAATGCTAATGTGAAAAGAGTAATCATCAATAGCATATCCAATCTTAAATTAAAAATGACTTCCTTTCTGTATCCTTTAGTTTACTCAGTTCATTTTGCTCTCATTCAGTCTGGTCTAATTCCCTGTCTTTGTTGCATGCAGTTTTATGTGATACAATTTATGAGCCTTCTTCCATTGATCTTATAAACTTCAAGATCAAACTCCTTTTCTTTTGGGTGAGACAGTCAAGATGTAAAACAAGGAATTCCTGTCTTAAGATTCCACTCCTGTGTGTATTTTTCCTGGAAATGAGTATATCAAAGATCAACAGGAAAAAATGTGAAGAGTCCCTCTGCTGCTTCTTGTGACAAAAATTGAAAATAAAATGTTTGTGTAGCATGAAATTTAAAGAGAGCTCATTGCTTCTGTGAGTGAAAGGTCAAATTGTTTTGAGCTAAGCAACTGATTTATTGAATGTATGTGTGCATGTGTGTGTAAAATTGCAAACACCTGAGCAAGAGATACCAGATGACAGTGAATTTGCAAACTGATCGAAGAGGAATGTTGACAAGTGCAGAAATTTCAGATAATCTCTAATTCATCCTTGATTTTTCTGTTCAATTAGATTGGACCAAAGTCCAGAACTGTGTAGTACTAGAGTGGGGCCAGCAGAGAATCATGAATGCCCCATTCTAATTACTTTTCAAACCTCAAGTTAGTGAGTTTTCTTTATTCTACTAAATTCAATCTGGGGTAGTATATTTGAGATAGAAATTCCAGCAGTGACATTACATGGGATCACTAATTCTTAATAAGAATGTACTCCACCATTCCATACACAAAGAAGATAAATAAGATCGGCCCTCCCTGAACATTTAGAGTCTATACTATCTGTCTTTGGATCAAAAGAAAAAACCAGGAATGGCTTCCCAGTTTTAATTTCTTAAAATAATGACACTATAAAAATGTTAAGGCATACCAATTACGCCTAGATATTTTGCTAGGCACAATACTCAGAAATTACTAGAGATTCTCTCTTTTTATCCTTATTGTAAAAGCATATATGGGATAGTTTTACTTACTATCATTCTCACTTATGCAAATGGAAATACAAGATGTTAGTAATTTGTCCAGTGCTATAAGACTATTAAAAGCCAATGTTAGGATTTGAACTTACACTTTCAAATTTCAAATCATATGTTCTTCACTGCTACAATACACTTAAGAATCAATTCCTTTTTGAAATGACTGTGCAAAGGCCAAGGATTTGATGAGTTATTTTATTCATTTGCTACGGAGGAGAAAATTCCTTTATTTGACAAACAGAGTAATTCCAAATCAAGTAATTTTCTAGGTGCTGGAACAATCCATTTTAATTATAGGCAGCTGGTAAGAAAATAGCAGAATAGAAATTATAAGGAGACAAAGCATTTTTTGACCGCTAATATACAATCTTTAGAATATGAAGACATTGCGTTTTTATTTCTTTAAGCTACAATTTAACAAAATTAAGCTACCATTTGTAATACCTCTTGCTATTTATAGGGTATCTAAGCAAATTTGCTTCATACCATTTCTTTAGCCCATTGTCTATGCCCATGGATTGTCAGAGAGTGAATTCCAAAATAAACTATACAAAATTCAAGGAAGTAAACATTTTCCCCTTCTTTATTTTCATTATTCTTCTATTATTGTGAGTTCTCTATCTACTTGAGGACCTTTTAAATACTAAAAAGGAAAAAAATGGAAGATTAACTTAACAGAATATTCCAAAATTTTGAATATTATAAATTTGGGAAGTATTTTTATCATTACAAATTTGATTGAAGTCATTCATTCTTGATTTAACAAATAGTTGCTGTTAACCAACTATTTGTCATGAAATTCACAGAGAGGACATAGTTATGAGGAGTAGAGACAAAGTCTGGGTTGACACTGAGTTACATGTCTTCAGAAATTGGAATATCTTAAATTGAAATTGTGGAGCAAAGACTTATGAGTGTATAAGTTATGGAAACTTACCTAGTCTGGGGACTAAAATAGGTAAGTTGAAGACAGATTGATCATAAAGATTAAGGATGAGAAATAATGCAACATGGAAAAATCTTGAGGTAGCTCATGATGGAAAATAAAGAAGGAACAGAAATATTTGTTGGAAATGGTGGAAGCCAAAGGGAGCATGGAAGTAGGTGAGATTGGAGAGGAAGAGGACCTTGTATACCATCTAAAATATTTTGACTTCTGTTCTAAAATCATATTATGCATTGTAGGTCATAAAAATGTCTAGGCATAATTGGTATGCCTTTACCTTTTTACAGTGTCAATATTTTAGTTTTTAACCTAAAGGAAATGACAAATAATTAAAAGATTAGTGAGGGTTTACTTGTCAAAAATCACTTGGTTAGATAGAAACTTAAAGTAAAACATTGGGACAAGATTTCTTGCAGGGTGATTAGTTAGGAAATCCCAGTAGGTAATTTAAGAGATTAGGTGATCTTTAATTAATTAATTAATTAATTAATTAATTTACAGTATCGGGGATTAAATTCCGGGACACTTAACCACAGAGCCACACACCCAGATCCCCCTTTTTTTTTTGTATTTTATTTAGAGACAGGGTCTTGATAAGTTGCTGAGCCTGGCTTTGAACTCCTGATCCTCCTGCCTCAGCCTCCCCAGCTGCTGGGATTACAGCTGTGCACCAGCATACCTGGCAAGATCTTCCTGCTACTGGAGATTGAAGTCAGTAGTGTCCATCAGCAGTTTTTCTTCAAGAATTAAACTCAAGACTTAGTGATGAATGTGATAGAGAAAAAAATTTAAAAAGACAAGGTCAAACATAACTTCCTGGTTTCCTTGGAGTGAGCAGTGTTGAAGTTTTATTGCAAAAACATTGTTTGAGCATAAAATGCAGTTTTGAGATTAGGTTTGTAATTCCTGGATGCACCTTCTTCTGGTAACGAGACTATTTGACAGTTGTGGAGAATTGTTTTTGTCTAGGCTTCAGTTTACAATAAGAACAGAATATCATAGGTTTAGTATCTTTAAAACCAGTCTTTATGTATGTATATATATATATATATATATATATATATATATATATTGTACTTTTGTGGTTTAAATTTATCCTGTTGTGTAAGATTGTTTAAAAATATATAGGTTATTTTTAGTTTGGTGACATTTGAGCATTCAAGAATTAGTATTCATATCCTACACTTCAGGACAAATTGGATATTGGAAACAGGTAGAGGCCTAAGAGGTTAGAAATTTTAGGCATGAAAAAACAATGATTTTGTGACTTAACCAGAACAGTCAAGGGTGAAATTAAATAGATTACAAAAGACCACTTCCAAGGTACAGCATCAGCAGCTAAACTGTCTCCCTGTGGCAGACTGATTATTTATAGACCATAAAAAACAGGATTCAATCCTCCAAATTGCTTTCTAGTCCTCACTTTGATCTTGATTATGATATTTTACATACATGTTACATTTTAGCAATTTCATCCAAAATTACTTTCTTTTCAAGACAATTCTCAATATGCTTATTGTTATTAACATGTTTTGTGTATTTCAAAACTAATTAATTATACTTTCATTAATGAATAATTTAAAAAAAACACACTTTGTTATGAACAAGGTTACTTATAGATTAGGCTCATGTGTCTAACCAACCTCTCTTCATTAATATTGAGTCTATAAAAGGTAAATTTTATGTATGTATAAATATATATACTTATATATTTGTACATATCTATATTATGTGATTAAATATACATTATGTATTTGTATATATATTTTATATATTTATATGTTCATATATAGATACATACAGTGCTCTCTCTATATATACATATATATATAAATATACACACACACACACATATATACAAACATATACACACACTGATCCAGAAGCCAGCAGTATCTAAAGTATCTGTTGATCTGCTATATATGATAATATCTTAATAGGAGATCTGGAACCTGCAAGAAGAATCAAACTTAGTGGGAATTATCCAAATGGGGCTGAATTTGAGAAAAAATACTAAAGTCTTACTTCTGGGTAGTTTCTGCTAGCAGGAGAAATTGAAGACAGAGACTTATTGACAGCTCTCATGGAAGATTGACTTCTTTTTTATTTTTTAATTTCCAAGCAGTACATGGTAATAATTTATGTACTAGGTGTATAACAATTAACCTACAAATTTGACTAAATTTTGAATAAATAACCTGTATAGGGGTGTTGACAAGCTGGAAATAAAAGCCTGAAATAGTAGTATTAAGAAAGAAAAACAGAGGACACAAGAAATGTGGTTTTAAGCAAGGGCTTGATGGATGGAAAAGACCTAATGGATCTGATCCTAGCAAAGAGAGAAAGCCCACCAACCTTTATTTTATAGGGGCACACATCAAAGGAACTCATTGGAAGGAATGGTTCTTTAAGATAAACAAGAAGCAGCTGTGAGAATTTGGCCTGGTCGGGGCCTTAGTTTAGGTGCACTGGTATCTCTTTCACCCAAGGCTAGCAGGCATCAAAATTTAAAGCTTTTTGAACTCATAAATTCCATGCCAGTTATGTTCATAAAAAAGTGGAAAAATTTTGTAAATAAATTTTGAAATCATCTTTCAAATAACATATCTTTATGCAAAGTTAATATGATATTTGTACAGGAATATATCAAATATTTATACATACATATGTCAGTATGTCAAATATACACGACACAGCTCTATCACCCTCACTTTGTATCTCCTAAGAGAATGTTTTATGTTTCAGAAATATACATTTGACATCTTTCAGGCAAAGCTTTCACATTTTTAACTGCCATGGATATTATAGCTTATGATACTATTTTTATGTTCATACCATGTGATGCCCATCAAGGTATTAGCAGTGTTTGAAATAATGAATTAGTTATCACTATTGATTGACAGGCACTACACGGAAAGGTTTTTCAACATAGTGGTAATAGACTGCACATAAGTAATTTGTATTTTTATAAAATAATATTTTATGATATTTTAAAGTCTATAATAGTTTCTAAAATGCTAATGATGTCTATGATCAAGTTAATGTGTTCATATTATCAGAATTATAACATCTGATAGATTTTATATCTTCCACTTCCATAAATAGTTCAATAATGTATGTTATTGTATAGTGCTTTTTATATCTTTAATCTCTTGCTAAATATATACATATATTCTTTCTTCCTTTCTTTCCTCCATTTTTCTGATCTGCTTCCATTGATGACTCTATACTTTTGACTGCAGACTGGCAATATGAGGGTAAGATGACAAAAATAAAAACCCCAAACAACCTCACGAGCATTGCTTGTCTGTCTTTGTTTTATCCTTTTTAGAACATTATTAAAATTCTATTCACTCTCTTTAATTAGACCCTTTATGACAATTAAAGTCCAATTATGTTTGTTTCTGTTGTGAAGCTTTAATTACCATTTATCCTTGTTAATCATTCCTTTATGTTATTTCTTTGGGTTAAATTATCATCTCATTATCTCTGTCCTGAAGGACTTCTTCTCTCCAATGATCTCTGCTGGTGTTTTCTCAGTAAGATTTGAATAGATTTTTGGTGTACGAAGTGACTGTGTTGTGACGTGGTAAGGAATCTGTGGTTCTTAGGAAATGTTTTTTAAATAATAAAATATTTTAAGTAATGATACATATTAATTTGGTTGTAGGATTTTTCTTTATAAATATCGATGTGCATCTCAATGTATTTGGTCTTGGGGTGAGTGCTCCCAAAGTTGTTAATTCTTACCTTTGATCTTTCTCTCCCTTTAGATTGCAAACTAGCTAGGGGAGGACCACCAGCTACCATAGTTGCTATTGATGAAGAGAGTCGGAATGGTGAGTGAGTTATTTTTTCAATGTCTTATCTAAGAAGGGTTTATCAAAATTCAACACTTGATTTGGTATCAGTAGAGATGTTAAATCCAAATCCAAATCCATAAACAATTACCCTCTAATTTATCTATTGTATGGATTTAAATTATGCCATTTTTGGAAATGCTTTATTTGGATTATGAGAGCTTCTTTCAGTGAATTCAAGTGTTTAGTTCTGATTGAGAGGAGGTCATTTTGAGTCAGCACAGGATGCAACTACATATGGGCTGGGGTATTTCTTTGTCAACATGTATAGTTGACAATCATGCATATACTCCTCTAATTAAAACACAATGTATTCCTTCCAAAGTGATCCACAGGTAAGCCTTACACCGCTAACTTAAATTGTCTGAAATCCGGTAAAAACTGATTCAAAGCTAATTAGACATAGTGATATAATCAGTGAATGGGTTACCTGAACTTGCTTTAAGGAGAGAGCATGACAAAAGTTTGAAAGCAGAGGAAGAAATCTGAATTTTCTTATGTTGGCTACAGTAATTAAAAACTAATACCAAACACATTTAAAACTTAAAGGATTATTTTTTTCTTATCAAAATGAATATAAATATTCAAGATTTTGGTTTGTAGCATTCTCCTTGCATCTTTGAACTTTAATATACGAATAAAATTCTCTATCAGGTAGCAATAAAATGGTGATCTCTGGACCTCGGCTGTTTCAAACTATTCTGTGTGTGAATGAGATCTGAGGCTCATTTTATCTACTGATTCTGTGGTGGCCCTTCCATTGGGTTTGTTTCTTTTATAATTCTTCTCTGCTTTAAAATTGTTCTTCCAGATTAACATTTTTAAAAAGAAAATAGGTTAAAGTGATTTATTAGAAAGTGAGCTTTTCCCTATAATTTAGCCTACACACACTTAGTGAAATTTTATAATATGTGTAATACCTTCAACAGTTCACTTCATCATGGATTTGTTTTACTCATTTGAAGAATTAGCACAAATTAATGCTTTTGAATATTCTTTGTAATCAGTCATAATGTCTGCAATATCACTACCCTCCTTTTAGGTAACTTTATGTATATACATAAAATTTTACTTACCTTGAAAAATTATAGAAGAGTATTTTGATTATTTTTCAAATCCATATTGATAATGAAAGCATATCAATTTATACTTATTATGACACATTTAAGTAAATTGGAAATAAATTCTAAAAGCATTTTCCCCAAATACAAGAAAATAAAATGATTGGAAAAGATTTCTTTCTCACATGTTGAATTTATTTATGATTACCTGTTTTTATTCAGAAGTAACCTATATTTTCTAAATGTTCCACAGTGAAAGTTTAAATTTTTAACCAAAGAACAGAAAACCTATAAGTATGATAAATGGTCTATATACATTTTTAATAGGTTAACTAATTCCCTTGAACATAAAAGCTGAGCTGAAATAAGACATTTATTTTTACTAAATAAATTTTTTTTTAATATGTGACTCTGTACAGAATTTTGCCAACCAGGTAATTATAGCCACAGTAATGATGATATTTTATCTTCTTTTGCACCGATTATATTACTACTTTTCAAAGGAGCTTTGGAAAGCTATAAAGATGTTGCCATAGCAGTGCTGTGCAAGAATATGTGGTGAAGGTTCAATATTTGTGTTTTGGAAGAATGTGACATGATACAGTGTAGTAATGTTGTGCTCCTTACTTGGCATATTTTGTAGAAACTGCCAACTACTCTGAATGCTGCCAAAAGTTGTTCGAGTGATATCACAAGTAATATAAATACCAACCTAGAAAATAAATATTTTGCATTTTTCTTTTATGTTAAGTTTCTAAAAACATGTTGATCAAACTTCTGCCAGACAATTATAATGTAGTGTGTAATCATCCTTGTCTTAAAAGTCTAAGGGTAAAAATTCATGGAAAAGTTTTTCATATTTTTTCTTTAGGCAATTTAAGAAAGTTCCCAATAATAAGGTTGTTTATAACCATGCTCTTAAGCTGTCTTCATTTTCTTCTTTCCTGTCTCTTTTAATTGGTAATAATAAAATATCTGTGTATCCTATTTTGCCAGTATGATGAACACTCATTTTTAAGGGTTTGGGGCTTCTTAAAAGAAAGGCCTAGCAAATCCTATATTAAATTCATTGTGAATCAACTTGCCATTGGCTAAATTTACTGCTGTCTGTTGCTAAACCATCTTTGTTGTTTCAGAGATTTAAAATTAACAGAGATATTGTGGGGTTTTAGTACATTTGGGAAATGAAAGATGATACTAAGGTGTCTCTATAATTTGAAAGCAGTATCTCCAAAGGAAAATCTGCCTCAGATAACTAATGAAGTTCTGATTAATTGTTCGGACACATATTTCAGAACTGGGGTAAGATCCAGTTACAGGGTCATGGGCATACTTGCTTTCAGGAAGGGAGAGGAAGTCATATTAAGGCACACTGAATGCAACCAGTCAATCTGTCCCTGGAGTTTCTCTTGCCTAAGTGTGTGGGTAGGAGAGGGAGGATGTGAATATGAAGGTTGTTCTTTTATTTAAAACAATTATGGTGTGAAGGATAATTTAGATGTTGCCCTCTAGCATCTTTTTCTTCCATTGTCAGATTCACTAGGCTTAGACTACAAGATGAAATTTTAAAAATGTTTTGTTTATATTTTTTTCTTTTTTATAGTTTCCAATTTTATAACTATTAGATTAACAAGAAGTTAGACAAACTTTGCAATGCCTACCTCCAAAGGCATGGTTGGAATTTCACACATACTTCCTAAAAGAGGCTTTGTACTTATGAACAGAATAATCAACATGTCCTTGTAAAAATTCCCAAATATGAAATAAGGTGTTTGTGGGAAGAATATTTTTTGACACTAGGTATTTATAACCCTCCATTTTTGATGGGATTATCTTTATTCTTCCTCCATGTTCTCCAGAAAGAATGAAACTATCAGAAAATTTTGTAAGAAAATCATAATGAAAGAAGTATAGATTCTTTATGCATAGCTCAAAAGTCAGAGATATGACACAGCTAGAACCTCAGTGTGAGACAGCATAATGTTAAGAAGAAAGGGAACTGAGGAACAAAGATGAAGAGATTAGGCAGCCTGAACAACAGTGTTGGGGCAAAGTGAAAAGCTACTTGGATGTTGTGAGTTTAGGGATACACAGAGGATGAAAAGATGCTTCAGTAGGTTTCGGAAAGGTATTATTAAATATTAAAATCCTTACCTGGACCTGGCCTTAGTCCATCTTTCTTTCAATATGTGACAACTAGGACACTTTAGGAGACGTTTCTGGCTTTAATTCTCATCCCTTCTCTGTTTCCTTCTTAGTTCTGTGATAGTTACTTTGGTTGTTTCAAGTAGTTTTGCCTATATAATTTCCACATTTAAATAAAGTAATAATAGAATACTTCATAGAAATCAAGCTTTTAAAGATTGTATAGACTTTCTGCTGAGGAAAAGAGGGGATCTAGTGCCTTTGGAAGGGATAGTTCTGTTTTTAAGTAGTTTCTCCTGTATGTACTTTTGTCTCACTGAGGTTTTGCATTGTTGTATTAGTGTGAAGGTAAATAGATTTTGTCTCTTTATTTGAGAGCATTCATTATCAAATCCCAGAATCAGTTTTGAGGAAAAGATCATTATCTCCAGAATACAGAAAAAGTAAGAAGCAAGTTTAAATGAATAAAAGAAAACCTAATTTTGTATAACAGACTATTGATTAATGAAACAAGACAATTTTCATGAGAAAAGTAGTTTCTATAATGATTTCAGCTAATTAGCAATGACTGCACAATCTTATAAGATATTGTAGCAAGTTTAATATATTTACAGGGTTACATGGAATCATCAATGTTGACTTCAAGCCAAAGACCTTTAGCCAAATATGGCAGTTCTGGATAAATTAGGAAAATATTTCCTTTTGTTATACAATTTTTGGTGTATTAATTTAATTTTTAACCACAGAAAAACTAAATATTTTATAAAACATTAGTGATTAACTAGCTAAATTGCTTTTAGAGGTTGCATAGCTCCAAAGTCATAATTGCATACTCATTTATTTTCATTTCTGCATTTCCTTTTTCAACTCATTAAGTCATTCTGAGTTATAGTAAAAGTGTTCACAGTGATGAAGAAATAGAGGTTTTCCACAAATTATGAAGGAGTCATCATGCCCATTTCCTTGTGTATTTAAATCCTTTTATTACTGTTTTAATAGAAATGATTTGATTCTGGTCATTATTGGTGAAGCTACATCTGCAACAATGCATTCTGATTCTTTCATTTGTGCCAAACGATGATTTTCTAAAATGTCAGCAGCTACAAACCTGAATGTGTAGCAGAAATAAATAGAAAAGTTTCTAAGCATTGAGAAAATAGGTGGATATTTATCTCCTTAAATCAACTACAATTTTATAGAAATTTTATCATGTCATATGTCTTTCCTTGTTTGTTAACTAAATAGTAGTAAATATGTGGTGGGATTGCCAGGAGCTAATAGAAGGATCATAAAACAAGGGACAGAGGTAGGCAAAACCCAGACAGAAGTCAGAAAGAGCAGCAAACTAGGGAAAACTAATCAGCAAACTAACTGGAAGTTAGCGACACCTCAATTATTGTTTAAATTTCAGGGTGCTAATGTTATTGAATATGATGAAAGATGTGGCAAGGGACTCTTGGTTTCTCAGGAAACAAACATCACATTTAAGGAAAAAGATTTTAATTTTATTTTTTTTCCTTTTCATTTAAAACTTTTACTTTAAACTTACATTTAATAGGAATAAGTCTGAATTACATAAAATTAAATTATGTCACACAAACATACTCTTAATCCCAAATGATGCCATTTAAATGGACAATTTTTCTATCAATGCAGTATTTCAACCACAGGTCCTTAAGGCAAATGACTAAAGCTATTTTTTATGTTATTTATATAGAAAACTGAAACATGGGTCATAGTGGGTAACAAGAACGGTCTTTGTAGCATAAGGAAGGAAGTTTCTACCTATTTGTAACCTGGTGGAAAGGGAAATTTTCTTTTTTTTCCCCCACAGTAGTAAATTCTTCATATTAAAAATAAGTCATTCTAATTTAAATGTTCACATTATTTTAAGCTAAAGAAAACTTATCTCTGTGCCTCAGGTAGCCCACAGGTCACCGGTTTTGGAGAAATAATCCAGGCAACAGGGATAAAAGAAGTGAATTAGAATGATATATATAAAAGACAGGGATCCTTGTAGAGGGAGAAAAGAACATCTATAGGATTACATTTTTGTGGGAAGGGAGTGAGGGGAATTCCCTTTCAGCTTTTGCACATTCAGCTCAATGTTTATGTTTAGATTATGTGATTTTTGGAGGTTATTTAAGGAGTGAATCTCTGATAGAAATCACAAAGGAACTTGGCAGTGGAGAAAGCACCAAAGGTCAACTGCAGGTTTTGGAATGTTCCTAGGGGTTTTCTCTGCACACAAACATTCTAAGTGTTGTGTGATCTTCTTCAAGCACACTCTTTGGAAGATTTAGATTGCATCTTTCCCTGCCTCCGCTGATCTTTTCTTTTCAAAATTTTCCTTAAGCACATACAGTTCTATCACTGCTTCTGTTCCTCATGATCAAATATGTGTTACAAGATTACTGAGGGGTGTTTATCAGGCAATTGGCCTGTGAGCTTTCTTCTTTGTTAGGAAACAAAAAATCTAAAATTGGTCACAATCCTCACCTTTGGAGTGTAGTAATCAATAGTCTAAAGGTTCTTGCAATCACTGGAAGAAAACAGAAATTCCAAAACAATTTGAAACACTTTGGGGACTTAAAATACCTTCTATAGCAATTTTCAAAACAAATATTTTAAGTGCCAAATGTTCCTAAGTGGAACTACTAATGTAATTCAATTAAATTTAAGTATACTATTTGGATTAAGGAATATAAAAGTACTTCATATAATTTCATCTATAACTACTTCATAAAACTTTGAATTATACATTAAAGCTAGCATTTATCTTAGATTCCTATTAGGTGGTGCAGTTTAAGCATATAATGCATAATTATTTCTTAGAAGAAATAAAGATGAATCTCTTAGTTATACTTAATAATAAAAAGTTTGGGGAATTGTAGACTGTGCTACATGGAAGTACTCTCTACAAATGGGTTTATTAAATAGAATTTGGAGATATATGAATGTTACTTTATTTTTATGCTGTATTTTAATCCACTGAAATTACATGTCATTGGCGGCCAGAAACAAGGTTTTTTATTTTTTTTTAGAATCAGTCTTTATTTTTCATTTTTCCATAGAGTATTCTTATTCTCAATGTTGAATGCTGCTTAGCACTAAACTCTCCTTATTTAACTCAAGACACTTTGGAAAGGTCTCTTTCTACCACAAGAGCATTCAAAATCTTTTTGCTGCTCTTCCTGACATTTTTCTCTTTGTTATTTTCTTTGGAAAAGTTACAAATATAGTGAAATAGTGATTTGAACTCTCAAGTTTGTGTGCTGTTGTGAAAAAGGTTACTTCTCAAGATGGTTTTGTGTAGGAAAGGAATAGCTACTATCCAAAAGATACTGTTAAAATTATCCCCCAGGTTTCTCTGTCTTCAACTTTACAAGAAAGTAAGGGAAGCAGACCACTTGCTTGCGATTTTTTCTTGCCTGTTATGAACAACCTCTACCAAATGTCAACAGATTAACTACTGTTGTTATTTCAATTGTTCACTCATTTGTTCAATCTTTCATTTATTCAGTCATTTCTTCAAGATACAGTTATTGGTATTTCCTAATACTAAGTTTTCTGAGGTTCTTTTGGGGATGCATCAGGGAAGAAAACAGGCAAAATCATCCCCCACATGCAGACCAAGGCCAGTAATCACAGAGATAGAGTAAAGCAGAGGAGGAGACAACAGGGAACAGTGGTGCTCTTTTAGGTAGAATATTTCTTTGAAAAGGTCAGATCTAAGCAAATGCCTATACAAAGTTGAGACTGAAGATGTGAGGCATACATTTAGCTATGAAATTAATATTATCAGCAGGAGAAAAACAAATTCAAATGCTCCAAGGATGAGTAAGACCCGTGAAGTCATAGTAAGAAGTCAATCAGAGATGACGAGTATTAACCAATGTGTCTTAAGAACTGAAGATGAATGATGATAGATCAGTCACAAATGCTTTTAATACTTTTGTTGATTTGCCAACAAATCAGATTTTGTTGAATTCATCTAGCAACCTATAGTTTACAAGGCATAATTCTTATTTCCATTTGTTGCTCTGTATCCTAGTTTTGTGTAATTCAAAATTCAGATACAAAATCATGGGTGTATGTGGGTTTGTTAATAATCTCAGATCATTTTTTTTCCTTTGGAAAAAAATATGCTCCACTGAAAACAAAAGTCATAAATGTATTAATTCATTACTTGGTTTGGTGGCAGCCTTGCTTCATTTAACACATAATGGAGGATTACTTCTATCATCCCGAAGGTCAGTGGGAACATAATGATTTCCAATCATAAGTTAATACCGAGTGTCTGAAAATTAGATGTCGTGGTGACATCAAAATTTATTACTTTTTTGTTGTTCTATTGTTTTTGAAGTTATCATGAGTAAATAGGAAAAATTCAATACTACCAATATCACATTTCAAAGAAATCCTTGGAAACATTCACTCCATTTGATAGAATGATTATTTTTATATAAGCATGTTTGGGGAAAATGCTGATTAATGGACTTGGTTTTATTTTAATACTTTAGAATAGACAAAGTTAGGGGATTATTAGTAAAGGAACAGCATCCCATCAATAATTGCTATTGGGTTCATTATAGCCTTAAAAGTGTTTATTTAGGTATATCAGGACCCTTATTGACAAAAGTCAGACTAAAGGTTACAAATGAATTAAAAGCAACAATTAATTTAAATGCTATTTTTAAAATCTACATTGAATCTTAGAAAAAATTAGGTTTAAAATTAGGTTAAAATTTTATCATATTTGATAGGCTTCATAGAATACTGTTATAAGCAAAATTTTTCTATTTTAGTATTACTGATGACCAATTAATACCTTTATTTGAATTTCTATCCTATAATGTGTAACAAATATGAAAGTTAATGTCATTTTGTGTGTAAAAAAACATTCTTTTTTTACACTTTGAATCTTAATCTCTTTAAAATGATATTTAAAATGATTCCACAGTGAATAGGTTCTTGTTAATTAGTAGAATTTGTTTCTTTGAATCAGAGTCTCAGGAGAAAAGCAATGATTTTATTTTTTATTTCAACTTTCTTCAAAATTCCCACAAAGCTTATAAAGCTTACCATTCTCCTTCATTTTTATTCAAATTTGAATAATCATATGTTACTCCTTGCTTTCTTTCTTTTTTGTGCAAAATCAACTAAGGTTCATGATTGATTTTGAGGAGACTAAACTACCAGAAATTTGAAATTAAATAAGAGATAATTATCATCTTTTCATACAAGACTAATTAACCTGTCAACCTTGTATATTTCTCTGATTAGATAGAAATAATTATGTTATGTATAGAAATTTCTGTTATTGTTGGCAAATGAAACACTGATGGAAATTGTGCGAGCATTCTTATGACTTCTTTTAAAAGACTTCAGAGATCATCATTTGAGTTTCAGTTTTATAAAAGTGTGCTGTTTAAATTAACAGTGATGAGGTAGGTATTATGTTGTATTTTAAATATGAATGTGAATTTAGCTTTCTCCTTCATGGTATGTCTATCCTTGACTTGAATTTTAATTTTTAAAATTAATAACTATTAGTTAAAACAAAGGATACAGGAAGACGTGCTTTCTTCATTCTGTGACACAGATTTTATGGAAGGCCTGGACAATGTATATATGAATCTTGTAAGAATAAAACATGTGATTGTTCTGATTTTAATAGTGGTTGATAAACAAGGAGAATTGCTTGTTTATATTGTAAAACATATAGAATTTAATTAGTATATGAATGGAAAGCCATGCTCTCAGGGAAAGCCAGGATTGAAGGTAAGCATCTGGCTAACATTTTCCTACAAACAATTGGCAGTGTTTGCCTTTAAGCTTAGAATGGAGAATATTAGGAATTTATATTCATTTAGATGACAGTTTCTGTTAGAAAAAAAACTGAATCTGCTTTCATTCATTGCTATAATCCCAAAATTCTCCGGGTACATACTTAGTAGGCATTCAAACACTTTTTTTTTTTTTTGGCTGAATCATTAATATCAATATGAATTCCACAAACACTCACCAGCTACCTTTGTCATTAAAAGGATAACCTATTTAGGCTACTTTGTAGTGTTATTAACATAAAGAATTTTCAACATAATTAACCCTTAATCAAAATTCACTGTGCACATGTAAAAATATATATTGTATCTCTTTTAAATTCCAAGTGTTGATTTTGTTTGCAAGAACACATCTATAATGCTCAGACATGTTTCATTTTTTTCTCTGTAATAATAGGAAAGAATTACAATAATATCAAACACAAGAGGATACTATTGTGTATGTATGTGTATGTATGTATATATAATTATATTGAATATATCTAAAACTAAAGAAAAAATAATTTAGAAATTTTTAAAAGCCTATTTTCTTGACATCTTTAAGTGAAAGATCCATACTTTTTCTACTTTTTGCATAATGAAAAATATTTTATAAAACTGAACATCTGATTATATAAATAATCCACTAGATTTACAAAATAATATTGTATTTGTTTTGGGGGTGTTGCATAGTATTTTAACATGAAATTTGTCAGCATAGTTATTTGGTATATTATTAAAGTGTCTATGTGAAAATACAATCTAATTATATAACAAGTTATGTTTGATTTTCAGCAACTAATTATTAAAAAAAAATTCACTTAGGTCTATTAACCCATAAGGAAAATTGGATCAACTAGAAGTGTTTGACATCAGTGACATTTTTTGAACAGCATAATTAGATAAAATATAATATTTTTGATTAAAGAAAATGATGGAGGATTAACTGATAACATTTGTTGGCAATTGCTGTGTACTCTCCATGTGTTAGGAATTAAAAATATAGGTATTCTCAATAAATAAATATTTATTGACTAAGTCTCTCTTTAAGAAACTGCAAACGTTGGAAACACACCAAATATTTTAATTTTAATTTCATAAGTGATAAAACCTCATTTGCAATTTGACATTTTTATTTTAAAATTGAATGTAAAAATTCAGAAACAGTAACTGATTTTTGATAATCATTACTTCAATAAAATAAAATAAAATTTAAGTTATATTTTTGTAGAATAGAAATATTTGATATGTACAGAAACAGATGTATATGTGAGGACACAATCTACAGAGAGTATTTCACATATACACATGCACATAAACACACTCACATGATGCCAGAAATATGTGTAACACATTAAAGATAAAGCTTAAAAATATTTATCAAACTGATTCATAACAAAAGTGCCAAAAACATGTGTTGGAGAATGAACTGCCTCTTCAGTAAAAGGTGCTGGGAAAACTGGATGTCCTCATGCAGAAGATTAAAACTTGAACTCTATCTCCTAGCCTGTACAAAAATCATCTCAAAATGGACTGAAGACATAAATGTAAGACCTAAAACTGACACTACTAAAAGAAAATATAAGGGAAACACTTCAAAAATTGGTATAGGCAATGATTTCCTGGGCAGGATCCCAGAAGCACAAAAAACAAAAACAAAAATTGACAAATGAGATTATTTTACACCACAATGCTTCTTCTGCAGAGCAAATGAAACATTCAACAGAGTGAAGAGACAACTTACAAAATAGGAGAAAATGCTTGCCAACTATTGATCTTACAAAGGATTAATATCCATAATATATATGGAACATAAAAGATTTAATAACATAAAACTGATTAATCCAATTAAAAAATTGGCAAATAATTGGACTAGGTACTCCACCAAAGAAAATATTCAAATGGCCAACAAATTTATGAAAAATGTTCAATTTCATTAGATGTCAGGTAATTGAAAGTCAAAACTCTAACAGGAAACCATCTAACCCCAGTTCGATGAGTAATGTTTTAAAAATTAAAAATAACAAATGCTTATGAGGAAGTGGAGAAAAAGAAACTTTTTATACATTTTTGGTAGAAATGTAAATCAGTATAGCCATTAAAGAGAACATTATGAAGGTTCCTCTAAATTCTAAAAATAGATCTACCTTATGATTCAGCTGTCCCACTCTGGGTATATATCCAAAGGAAATTAAGTCAGCACACCAAAGTGAAACCTGAACAGTCATATTCATTGTGCCATGATTTCACAATACCTTAGATTTTGAATCAGCCTAATTGGCTATTGACAGATGAGTGGATAAAGAAATGGGAATATATACACATGGAATGCTATTCAAACATAAAGAAGAATGAAATCTATTATTTGCAAAAAAAATATGAAGGAACTGGAGGACATTATGTTAAGTGAAATAAGGCAGACACAGAAAGTTAAATAGTTTATGTTCTTCTTCATAAGGGGAAGCTTAAAACATTGACCTAAATATAAATTAGTGATTAATAGAGGTTGAAAGGGTGTCAGGAGAGAAGGTAGCCAAAGGAAGGCTGGGTTTGATCAACACATGCAGTCCTCCAAAACATATTTTTAAATACTCTCATAATTTTTAAACCATGATTTTAGAATCATCATAAACATATTCAGAGATTTCTATTATACATTGCTATTAAAGATAATTGTGTAATTGAGAATATATTAGCACTACAAGTACCTTTCAATCATCTTAGATGTTGAGCCTAAATACCTGCGTGGTTTGAGGCTAATAGTTTAAGATCTAAAACATTTGGAGTTCCTTTCAAATTTACTATGATAGCCTGATATGATTTATAAAGTGAACATATAATTTATCATGTAAAGTGAGTATGTCGGCTGAAATTTTATATAAAACAAAACATAATAGTCAATGTGGAAGAAGAGCACTTTTATGGGAACCAAACTTTACAAAACCATGAAATCTGATCAAGAAATCTATGAAAGACCACTGCATCTGGTGGTAAGCATGAAGAAGTCACATCTAGACTGGCAGTTGGGGAAAAAACAGGTGTGAAACAGGAAAGCAAGGGCATTCTGGTACTCAGGAAGACAAAGTGGAATCCAGGAAAACAAAATCTAAACCCATGTGTCATCACCTTTAACCTTTAAATTGTCAATTACCTTATGCTGACAAGGTAAGTCAGCAGATCAGCCAGAGGAAGCATACATTGCATCAGAATAGTGTACCTTTAGGTACACGAGCTGCAATGTCGATATTAACAGCAAAAGTAACTCTTAAAAATCTTCCACTGGTGATGCACTTCTGTAATCCTAGTTCCTCAGGAAGCTGAAACAAAAGGATCCTAGTTTCCATGCCAACTGTTGTGACTTAATGGGACCCTGACTCAAAATTTTTAAAAATATAAAGGCCTGGGGATGTGATTCAGTGCTGAAGTACTCAGCCTGGGTTCAATCCCCAGTACAAAAAGAAAAAAAAACTAATGTTCCACTCTCATATCCACCCCTCAAAACATTGATACATTGCTTTTATGTCATGTTTACATTCCAAATAAATGCAATAGCAAAACCATGCTTGTTCCTAATATCTCTTATCTCTCTAACAAATGAAATCATTCTCTCTCTCTCCTCTCCCTCACTTATTCTCATTTGAGTGACATGTGTTCCTCTTCTGAGGCACTTCTTCCCTCGTTAGGGTAACATAATATAATTGAAGATATAAAATTAACTAATATTAGCATATCTCAGATGATAGGGAAATACAAAAAATGAAACTTTGATATTTTACAAATGTATTCATAGCAATACCAGGAAAATATCATTATTATTGCAATCCTTATTTCTGCAACCAGGCTCATGGTCATATCTGATTTGAAGCTTCTTTCTTCCACTCCCCATTCCATTCTTATCTTTATCTTCAACAAGGACATCAGGGCCTTTGCCTGATCGAATGACATAAGGCTTCATTTCTGAAGAGACTGGACATTAACAGTTCTACCTCTGTTAGATTATGTTAACTTTCTTTAGCATTAGTTACAGGACAAGGGAGTATTCAAAGGACCCCCAAGGACCACCAACAATCTGGGTAAAAAGTGGTTGAGGAAATAGATTGTCCAACATCCCCAAGATGGGTTGTATTATTGATGGATTGTATTATTTGGTTAGCATCTGTATGAGACACAAATATTCAAAGTCCATATCCAATTGGAGAAAATTAATTTTGGAGGTCTTTGTCACAAATGCTTGTGTTAATTTTAAGTACTATTCAGCCAAACCATTTGCTATGACTCACATATCAGAATAGATATGTACTTTGCTATCTCTTCTTCCAGCAAAATGACCAATGAAGTACACTGCTCAAAGTTGTTGATGTCAAGGATTTTACCTTCACCAGTATCTTCAGGGATACTCTGGAGTGGATCTATTGGGCTACAAAGAATACCATGTAGAATTATCTCAAAAAAAAGGAAGTTTTTTCCTTTCCCTGTCAATTGTTCCAAAGGAGTTCCCCATGAGGGCATGGAAGACAGTAGAGACAGAAAAGGAAATGTAGCAGAAACAGAGTTCATTGTCATCAGCCACTAACTTACGAGACTTATTTCTGCCTTAAGAAACTGCTTGAATGATATATATATATGTGTATATATATATATATATATATATATATATCACTTCTGTTTGTTGATAAAGTACTTTTGTCTATACCCAGCTTTATGGCTGGTAGGTGAGACAACACCTAGCTCATAATGGGCAATGTGGTTTCCATGGTAACTTAATGGCACACAGTCCACTGGGTACCTTCCACTAGTGTCCAAGGGGAAGCCAGAAGCTCTGGCTCAAAATGAGATTAGTTTTCTTCAGAAGATGGTAAAAAACTGACTGCAAATATCTAAAATACAAGCAGTGATTTACCTGTAGGGAACTTCCACATGCATACTAAGTATGACAATATTAAATATGCTGGTACAAATGCCCCCTATGGAGGCATTTTTGAGCAAATGGGAGATCTACTCATCAAATTATGCCACAAATATACACACAAACCTGAGTGATCCTCAACAAACCAGAATATTTAGCAAACTTGCTTAAATATTATATTTGAGGTGGAATTTCCAGACATTAAGAATTGGATTTTATAAAATTTATTGAGAAACTTATTAAGGAGCACCATATTCACTTTCATAGTTTTAATAATTATGAAGGGTCTACACCACATAAAGGCATGGAGAAAAGCGTGCAAACGAAATAAAAACAAATTTCTTCAAATCAGATATAGTAGAATTTCAACCACAGATTGTTTCCTTCTTAGTTTCATGATCTTGGAAAAAATACTTGATCTCTCTGGTCTTTAATTTCCCTAACTATAAAGTGGGAAATGTGATGCTTGTCTTAGATATTTACTAGGAGGGTTAGAGGAAAGGATGTTCAAAATGCTCTTGGTACACAGTAGGCACTTATGAAGATAGAATATTATTAGCATCACTTCTCTCACTACTAAGACTACTGTTAACTTAGAATATTTATGTTATCAGTTTCCTAAAAGTTACAATACTTCTAAGTTTTCATATAAAGAACATGAGATTCAGAGAGAGGAAGTGAATTTTGAAGGTCAAAATGGCAATGTATTTCCAAACTAGCACTGGAAGAGAACTTAAGAAGACTCTAGAAGCATATTGTTATGTTTTACATCTTGGTTCTTTCATCTAACTTCTTGGTACATCTGTGTCCTCATCTGTTAAATGGGGAATAATGATATATCTATTTTAAGATATTGATTAGAGGGTTCACATGAGTAAAATGCATGTAAATTTGTTATGTAATTTGCAAAACCTAAAGAATCAAATAAATAGCAGCAATATGTTCATTTTCTATACAATGTGACATATAATATTTAGAATGTCTTTTGACAAAGCAGAGATTATAATATAAATTCTATTAAGAAAAGTTATAGAAGTATTAAATTGCAGACATAAAAAATGTGGGTACATCCTACATGTGAGTACATATATATTTTGTACTCTATACAGAAATAAAAGTATTCTTTTGTTCTTATTAAAATGGAGGCCTGTGAAGTGTGAAATCAAGGAGACTTACCTCAAAAGCACACTGGAATTCCCAAGGTAAGATCAGTAAAGTACAAGTGTGAAGTGCAAAACAAATGCTTCCAATAATACACTGAAATGATCTCATAAGGAACAACCTGATAGTATTTTATATGCATGTAAGGAAAAGCAATACTTTATTAGCCATGTAATTATTAAAGGAATCCTAAAGGCATACATTAGAATTATATCCTTGTTAAAAAAAAGCCTATAGGTATTCCAAAATAATCATTATTTTGCTTTTTTTTTTTTTTAGGTCAGTTAGTATAAAAACATGTTTGAACTTTAAAAACTCTGTCTCCTGAATTTATGACCAAATATTTATTTGCCAAGGTCCAAGCATTTATACACAATTATTAGAATGAAACAGAAACTTCTGTGTTCTTCCTTATTTCATTTTTTATTTCTTCTACTTCCTGAAAGTAATGCTGCAGAACACTGATGAGGTAGAAATTGGCTGTATACCTTATACTCACTTTACTAACATGCAAAAATTGCTTTTCTAGTACTGCTTTTGTAGGTAATTCAGTATCAACTTAATGTTAGTCAATTGAAAAAATGTATTAGGAGTGCTTCCGCTTTGTTAATCTAGTACACACAATGGTGTTGGCATTCAAATATTGAACTTGAGGACAGAGCAGTAGTCATTTATTACAGTATTCAAACACTGTTAAAGATTGCTTACTAGTTGTAAGGTCAAGCATTCTTTATATTTTAGGATACATTGCTCATTTTTTTAATTTTTATAGGCTGCATTTTGTTTCATTGTACACAAATGGGGTACATCTTTTCATTTCTGTGATTGTGCACTATGTAGATTCATACCATTCATGTAATCACACAGGTACATAGGGTAATGATGTTTTTAAAATCATCCAAGCACATGAATTTTCATGAACCCTGGAAATATTTTAATTTCTATTTAACATCTCAAAGAACAACACGTCTCAAAAAGGGTCAAGTTTAGATAGCCAATTTTATCATATTTTCTTCCCTAGTCTTCTGTTTTCACATTGAATAAGGGGAAGTCCATCCATTTGGATTGTCCAACAATATGATGACTTTGTAGAAAGTCATTAAAGAAATGACATTTACTCTGGTATGTATATTTCTCATTTTTTCTTTTTTTATTTATCTTTTATTTAATTTTTTGATTCATTGAACACAAATGGTGTATACCTATTGTTTTTCTGGTTGTACACAAAGTAGGTCACCCCATCTGTGCATTCATACATGTACACAGGGCAATGATGTCTGTCACACATTCTGTTATTATTGTTACCTCCCAACCTCAACCCCACCCCTCCTTTCCCTCTATGCTCTCTATCCTTCCTCCATTCTTGCCACCCTTCCACCCCACATTATGTATCATCATTCACTTATCAGAGAGACCATTTGGCCTTTGGATCTTGGGGATTGACTAATCTCACTTAGCATAATAGTCTCCAACATCATCCATTTACCTATAAATGCCATAATTTTATTCTTCTTTATGGCTAAGTAATATTCCATTGTGTATATATACCACAGTTTCTTTATCCATTCGTCTATTGAAGGGCAACTAGGTTGGTTCCACAATCTAGCTGTTGTGAATTGAGCAGCTATGAACATTGATGTGGCTGCATCACTGTAGTAATCTGATTTTAAGTCCTTTGGGTATAGGCCAAGGAGTGGGATAGCTGGGTTAAATGGTGGATCCATTCCAAGTTTTCTAAGGAATCTCCACACTGCTCTCCAGAGTGGCTGCACCATCTTGCACTCCCACCAGCAATGTATGAGTGTACCCTTTTCCCCACATCCTCGCCAACACCTGTTGTTGCCTGTATTCTTAATAAAAGGCATTCTAATTGGGGTAAGATGAAATCTTAAGGTGGTTTTGATTTGCATTTGTCTTATAAATAGGGATTTTGAACACCTTTTCATAAATCTGTTGATTACTTGTAGATCTTCCTCTGTGAAGTGTCTGTTCATTTCCTTGGCCCACTTATTGATTGGGTTATTAGTATTCTTGGTGTAAAGATTTTTGAGCACTTTGTAGATTCTGGAGATTAGTGCTTTATCTGAAGTGTGTGTGGCAAAGATTTTCTCCCACTCTGAAGGCTCTCTCTTCACATTGCTGATTGTTTCCTTTGCTGAGAAAAAGCTTTTTAGTTTGACTCTATCCCAATCATTGATTCCTGCTTTTATTTCTTGTGCTTTGGGAGTCATGTTAAGGAAATCTAGTCCTAGGCCAACATGATGAAGATTTGGACCTATTTTCTCTTCTTTTATGTGCAGGGTCTCTGGTCTAATTTCTAGGTCCTTGATCCATTTTGAGTTGAGTTTTGTATAGGGTGAGAGATATGGGTTTAGTTTCATTTTGCTGCATATGGATTTCCAATTTTCCCAGCCCCATTTGTTGAAGAGGTTGTCTTTTCTCCATTGCATGTTTTTGGCTCCTTTGTCAAGTGTGAGATACCTGTATTTATGTGGGTTTGTCTCTGTGTCCTCTATTCTGTACCATTGATCTACCTGTCTATTTTGGTGCCAATACCATGCTGTTTTTGTTACTATTGCTCTGTAGTTTAGTTGAAGGTCTGGTATTGTGATCCCCCTGCTTCGCTCTTCTTGCTAAGGATTGCTTTAGCTATTCTGGGTCTCTTATTCCTCCAAATGAATTTCATGATTACTTGCTCTATTTCTATGAGGTCCATTATTGGGATTTTAATTGGAATTGCATTGAATTTGTATAGCGCTTTTGGAAGTATGGCCATTTTGACAATATTAATTCTGCCTATCCAAGAACATAGGAGATCTTTCCATCTTCTCAGATTCTCTTTAACTTCTTTCTTTAGTGTTCTGTAGTTCTCATTGTAGAGGTCTTTCACTTCTTTTGTTAGATTGATTCCCAAGTATTTTTTTTTTTTAGGTTAATGTGAATGGGGTTGTTTTCCTAATTTCTCTCTCAGAGGATGCATCACTTACGAATAAAAATGCATTAGATTTATGAGCATTAATTTTATATCCTACTACTTTACTGAATTCATTTATGAGCTCCAGAAATTTTCTGATGGAATTCTTAGGGTCTTCTAAATAGAGAATCATGTCATCAGCAAATAGCGATAGTAGTGGTCTGTATATTTCTAATGCTCATTATTTGGATTGAGGGAATGATCAATATATTGGATGATTTTCTCTACTTTTAAAGTAGCTTGTATGTATTCAATGCAAATGTCTTAGATTTAATGAATGATAAATTATTGGTTATTTAAAGGGCTGTTTTTAGACATGAGCTCTACATTTGATACACTATATATAAATAGTGTGATAGACATCGTAAGATGTAAAATGTCTGACAATGGAAGATACCTGTTACTAGTTAGTGTCAGAAAAATCATACCAAGGAACAATCCAAATTTTCTTTTAAATAATTGTAACTATAAATAATGAACATGTTAAATAATAATTCAAGTACTAGAGATGGAGTCACCTCTTACATCACTGGAAGATCTGGGAATTCTATTTTTGTCACAGCTGTGTCAGATCAAGTTTTATGGTTTAATTTTGTAATGCCTTAAAAATAACTTAAAACACAGGGAATGTGTTCCTTTGTTATTATGCATAGAAATTGTTGAAAATTATTTGAATTACATTTTCATGGCCAAATCAAATAGAACTTAGAAGGAAAACATATTTGCAAATGATGAAAATCTGTCTAGATAGTAAGTGAATATTTGCATATCACAGACAAATGAGGTTTTGTATTTAGTGAAGTAATATCCCTTCTTCCCTTTCCTGAATATGCTTTTAGGAAAATGTATAGTAAATATAATAACATGCCTATATACTGATATGCACTAGAGAAACTGAAAGGAACTTTGGAAAAATGTATAGTTCCCTTGATGAAGACCATATGATAAGGGAAAAGGAAGAGAGACGGGAAGAATTTTCCTTAAATATTTCATGGTAGAATGTGGCTAAAAATCTCAATCTGAAGTGACTGGCTATCATTTCATAATATTATGGTTTTAGGCAAATGGCTAAAAAGAAGTGTGGAGATTTTTAAAAATCAAGGGACAAAATTAGATTTTATTTTATTATAAAGGCATGTTCATAACTCACCATATAGCCTGAATTTTTTAGCTCCAAAGTCAACTTTCTTATTTGAAATAGTCCATACTATAAGTTAATAATTTACTATACATTATGAATCACTCAGTCTATTCTTTTTCTTTGTGTCCGGGTGAATTCAGGCCTTCATGCATACTTGGCACACTCACTTATCACTGAGTTATACAGCAGCCCCTATATAATCAGTCTATATTAACTTCTTTTGTCCAGCATAATTTATTTGTTGATTATGAGATTCTAGATATATTTTTCTAGATCAAAAGAATCACAAAGTACAGATATAAGATGACAACCAGATTTTGAAACATCCAAGATACCTGATATATATTGGAAGAACCCCTATATAGAAAGATAGAAGCATATACAGAAACACACACATATATATAATAAACATGTACATGAGTGCTCATGTGTGTGTATGCATATATACATATATATACATATGTATTTCATATATATGCCTGATAAAAAAGATAAAGCCAATATTTGCTTCATACTTTTACTTTCAGGATAATGAATGCTGAGGTTCAACGATCATTTAGTCTTCATTTAACATGTGGAAGTACTTTGATAACCAGTAATAGAAAAGCAATTATCAACCCTTCAATGACTTATACTTTGTGAATATAACAATAAAGATATAATACGAAGTAGGCATTAAGTATATCCAAGGCCCCTAATTGATACAGAGAAGAAATCGAATAAATATTTTGTAGAGAAAAGGGAGAATAGAGAGGGCTTGGAGAAAGAATCAGCACCTGAGCCATATCTAAGTGGGGTTTTGAAGAATTTATAGCAATTTTCCCATACAAAAAGATTGAGTGGAAAGGGAAAATGTTTCAAGTAAATAGTCATGATATAGAATGTTGTTTAGAGGAACTGAGTAGTTCTGCATGGCTATTTAGTGATTCATGTCACTTCCTGGGGCATGTGTTAAAAATTAAATTGCTTGGTCTTCCTATCCTAGAACTATGGAATTGGAATCTTCGAATTTAAAATAGAAAGATGTACATTTTAACAACTCACTGAGTGATACATGTATCGTTACTGTTTTAATATGAAGTGTCTTCCAAAAACTCATGTGTGAGACAATACAAGGTTTAACTGTGAGATGAATAGGTTATGAGTGTCAACCTAATCAGTGATCTCCTGATAGGAATTAACTGGGTGATAACTGAAAGCAGGTTGAGTGTGGCTGGACGTAGGTCATTGGACCCATCTTTGGAATATACATTTTGTATCTGGCAAGTAGCATCTCTCTTTTTCCTGGATGCCATGTCTCTGGCAGCTTTCCACCAAATTTTCCACCATTATGTCCTGCTTACTTTCAGCCCCAAGGAATGGAGACCACCATCGATGGACTGAGACCTCTGAAACCATGAGCCCCAAATAAAATTTTCCTCATCTAATTGTTCTTGTCAGGCTCTTTGGTCACAGCAGCAAAAAAGCTGACTAAACCATGCATGTTAAGATTAGAAGGCAACTATGAAATTGTGAACTACTTAAGAAATTTGATGGGGTCAAGGACCTAGTGACATTTCACTGGAATCATGTAGTGGGATTATAGCATTGAATCACTATGGTCATTTCTTACTTAAGAAGATAATTTCAGAGACTGAGGATTGGCTTCTGGAGTCATACAGACAAGTAATGAAGTAATCAGGTGTTGTTTTGATTGGAAGTGTAAGTGATGAAAACTTGGGACAATATTAACTGTATTAAGAAAGGAGAGAAGGGGCCAGATATGCCAAGTTTTTTTAATTTTAATTTTATTTTATATTATGTTTTATTTTATTTTATTTTTTTGTACCAGGAATTGAACTCAGAGACAGTTAACCACTGAGCCAGCCCTTTTTTGTATTCTATTTAGAGACAGGTCTCTCTGAGGTGCTTAGCACCTTGCTAAGTTACTGAGGCTAGCTTTGAACTCTCTGCCCACCTCCTGAGGTGATGGGATTACAGGTGTATGCCACCTCGCCCAGCCCCAGGTGTACCAAGTCTTTAAGTGTTGAATGCTATGAAACTCTTGTTGTCTCACATTCTGCACAATACACATTTAATTTTCTTTAGCTCTAAAAATAATGAGTTAACTTTCAATGTCAAATATACAAATCTCAGCTCTGTCAGCCTGACAATTTAAAAGTTGCTTGCTCTGTACAGCTATGTAACATATTCTTGTGCCTCAAAGAAAAGTTGCAGAGACTCTTGGTATAATTCATCTCAGCACAGATATCACTGTCAATCTTATTTTAAGCACAACTTTATGGGGGATTTTATTTGTTTTTGTTTTTAATATTCTCTCTATTCTGTTTCCATCCTTGTCTATTTCTGGTTCAAATATCCCACTTCAGCTTACTTGGTCTTCTTAACCCAAGACAGCAGGTGCCCTAGTTTCCCTTAATTCAAATGGAACAACTGTTTCCTGCTCCAAAATTGCTGCAATACTAACCGTGTTCTCTTCCTGTTGTGTTTGTCTTATATTCCTTGCCTGAGATTCACGTTTGATCTGCTTATGTGAGTTGAGGTTCAAATGCCATCAATCTCTCCCAAGAGTATTCTAGACATGTTTGCATGCCTGTTCCAAATTAACTTTAATTACCAACATCAACCTAAGGAAGATTTTTATATTAAGCTTACAAAAGTCATTCTATATACATTATAGGAGGCAAAAGCTTACATCTGCAATGGAAAGAGAATTATTAGCAATAAGAACTACTTATTGTGTATTTAGTGTGTGTTAAGCATAGTTATATAAACTAATGACAATAAAATGCATTATTTGAGGAGATTTATAGTCTCATTGAAAAGAATCTTTATGTTAAAAAGGGAAATAACATTTTAAAAACATGGAAAAACCAACATAAAGGAAGAGAACTGAATTCAAGCCTAATTCGACAGGTTACTACATCTTTCAAGAAAGCATTTAGCTTCAATTACATTATTTATGAAACTGATAAAATAATACCTACCTTTATGGGTACTCTGAAATTAAATACACAGGAAGTTATTCAGTCATTTAACAACTACATATTAAACCAGAAATGCTGTAATATTAGGGTGTAGAAATATAATGCAGCAACAAACCATATAGAGCTTGATATTCTAGTGGGTGAAATGAGAAGGAAAGATACACAAATAAATTGAGAGTAAAATACTAAAATGTGAAACATGGTCAAATGTCCTAAGGTAAGAAATAATTTGGCTTGTTTAAGGAACAGAGAGAAGGTTCTAGTGTCTGGAACACTAGATTTAGGTGAAAACTGACATGAAGTCCGGAGAGACAAGCAGGGAACACTTACAAATGGTCACATTGCTTCAATTCTTTTTGTGTGCTAGATATTACATGAAACACCTCCCATCTATGAGTATTTTCTCTTAATAGGATAACCTGATGGTTTAGGAACTGCTATGATTATCTTCATTTTACATGTGAGGAACTGATATCTTGCTGTAGGCTACATATCTAGTATACCAAATATTTGAATTTAAGCTTTCATATTCTAAACTGGATACTATTTGGCAGAGGGATGAATGGTCCAATTAAAGAAGATGAAAAATGGAAGAAGAAGGGGAAAGTGAAAGAGGAAAGGGAGTAGAGGCAGAGTGGGAGTAGGAAAAGGGAAGAAAACAGCTCAGATATTGCACAGAGAAAACAAATTTAGCATGTAATATACACTCTTATTCATGCAAAATTATATATGGATATGCATGCATGCAGAAATTGGAAAATATAAGTATTTGCCTACCCTTGGGGATGATAAAAAATGTTTAAAAAGTCATATAGTAATATGTATATTTTAAATAAAACAAATTATATATATAATTGTAAAAATATATTAAACTTTAATAACATTGAATATCTCTAAAGAGGGAGTTGAAAAAACAGTATGTCAGGACTGTAGCTCAGTGGTAGAGTGGTTACCTAGCATGCATCATCACCACCAAAGAAGAAGAAAAAAAAAAAAGAAAAAAAAAAAATAAAAAATAATAATGGAAGGGAGAAGGAAAAGCAAATTGATTTCTCTTCTCCTCTGTCATTAGATATCTTTACAAAATAGATGCTGATTTTAGAGTAGAAAGAAGCACAAGGATTCTGGCCTTAAACTAAACTATGAGACTCTTCAATGCTGTGAGTTAAACACTGGAAATCAGTTGTCATTTTAGGTAGAATAACTTATTAGTTGTGAATTGCTAACAAAACACTCTTTCTTTGAAGATCGTTTAAGGCATATAGGAGAGAGATTTTAAATCACTTCTAAACATCATTCCTTCTGTAATTTCCCACTGTTATCAAGGATTTTTCATGTTAAATCCTTAGAAATCCAACATGTAATTCCTCATGTAATAACTATTCTTGCTTTGATTTTTGTCCACACCTCTGGATGTTTGTTTGAGGAGTCATCTTATTCTTGATTTCCATAGTCTGTTAGGGAGAGTAAACTATTTTGGGGTTCATTGTTGTAATTGTTCCTTGCTAATGTGTTCATATTTGCTTCACCCTAAGTACAATAATAAATATAATAATAAAGAATGGATAAAGTTATGGCTAAATCAAGTTAGGTAATAAGTTTTAGTATTTGCGACTGTTTTATTGTTTAATGTTTGAAATCTTTCTTTGAGTTAAAGGGGAAAAGAGCTATAAGAATTGAGAAACTGAGGTAAGCCCTTTCAAATTTTAAGTTTATACCATCACAATGTTCATGTTAAGCTTAGTGTAAATGTTGGAGTAAGGCTGAAATGATTTCTTCGGGTATCCCTCTTCATTGTGATAAAATGCATAAGCAAAAAAACTCCAGCAACTGTAGCATGATCATGTGTTTCTTTTTCATAGCTGAAAGAAGTCTAGAGGTGGGCAGTTGAAGGTAGTGCAATGGGCACATGATATCACAAATGTCCTACAACATTGCTGTCTGTAGCATGTGACCTTTGTCTTTTGGGTCACTGGATGGTTCCTGAATCTCAAACCCCAGAACCCTTATTGCAAGCATTAAAGCAGAAGGAAGCATTACAAAAGAGCAGTGCCAGTAGAGGGAAGGCAACACTCTCCCTT
>JAJEJO010004367.1:121446-168809 GCA_020662805.1 Glaucomys volans
GCCAAGGAGTGGGATAGCAGGGTCAAATGGTGGATCCATTCCAAGTTTTCTAAGGAATCTCCACACTGCTTTCCAGAGTGGCTGCACCAACTTGCACTCCCACCAGCAATGTATGAGTGCTTCTTTTTTATTTTTAATTTTAGATCAACTGGTTTCAAAGTGGCAGAAAGTAACCACTACCAAAATGTTGATTGTCAATTTGTTTCTGTATTGTTCTTGATAACTATGAAATAAATATGCTGTGCCTCATTCCATCTCAAAAAATTTTCATCAGCACTTCTTTATGTTTTCCCCTGACAGTAAAACATGAGTGTGATAACTTTATTTTCTTCACCTCTTAAAAACTTGCTATTTGAAAAGAATCAACTTTATGTGTGAATTCTTGGGAAGATGACTGGTTTAGATTTCTCATGGTTATGTGGATTGTTGAAGGAAAAAATTAGGAACACGAAGAACTAAGTTTGTCTCTAATTTTCCTGTAGTTAACTACATGAGCAAATGGCTTAGCTATTTTTCCCCTACCATAGGTATAATATTTTGCCAGTGAATGTTTAAAATAAGTTTAAACTACACAAAGAGCTGCCATTAAATACACCATACTTATTAAAATTCAATCTTCAGTTTTATACTTGTCCTACAGTGTGCCTTTTTCCTGACAACTTCCTAGTGATAGATCTGGACAGCTATGACGGAGTTTTATTATGTCTTGCTTAATTTCCTACACTTACTTGCAATGCCTACCTCCAGAGAAAACTGATTGATGAGAGCTGCCTTCCTTTTGTATGTATATGTGCTTCTTAAAGTTCACAATTTCCTGAAGACTATTCTGTTGTCACTGAGGAAATATGTGCTGGCCCTGGGGGGCTAAAAATAAAACCCAATGTGGCTGAAGGCAAACCATCTGGAGTCTCATACAACTCCCAGGTTCTGGGGCATTACTTCACTGTCTTTTGGAAAAGTTCCACTCTTCAGGTAAAATATTCTCTCCTGATTTTATATCTCACAAACTCCTTTGTTCAGTGATTCTAGAAAATAAGTAAACTGGCAAAGAGCCTTTCATACCAGATCTTCAATAAATGTGATCAATCTTTCAACTTTATTACCCATTGAATTCTTCAGAACAGATTTGTGAGAATACATCAGACATTCTATTTAGCAGACTTGGAGAAGTATGGTACATGCCTGATTTTAAAATTTTACAAATGATTCTAGTATATGTCAAAGTTTAAAAACGTCTAAGTTTATATCTTCAACACAAGATTGAGAATATGTTGTATACTGACTTTTGAACTTCTTACATGAGGAATTAGAAAATAAAGACTTGTAAGTATTAATTCTTTGATATTAATAGTCAGGTTTGTTCCTCTGGCTTTAAATCATGCAGTGTCTCTCTGTCATTAAGTGTAAAGAGAAGTAGACGTGTTGGAGAAGCTGAGATACAATTTTAGGATCTCCAATTTTGATGTTGCATTTAAGGACCAGATTTGTTTAATCCTTATCACATTTCAGTTTTGAACAAAATATTTCACCTAGATTCACTGGTAGATATTATTTTCCTCATCTGATACCCAAGGAAAGGGAATCTAGGAGAGGTGAGGATCCTTGAGCGATGCCCAAGTTCATATTCACCAGGAAGAGGCAGAAGGAGAATATTGGCCCTAGAGATTCAAGATGAATCTAGACCCTTCTTCCTCTAAATTGCTCAACCTTCTTTATGAGTAAAATGGAAATTATAATCTAACATTCAGCTATGGATTCTTCCTCTTTAATTTCCAGTATTATTCTTTATAGGGAAGTTTTGAAAATATCCTCTTTGTTTAAGATATATATCTAGACACAAGTATACACACACAATCTCCTAACTGAAAGATATCACTCATGTACACTTAAGTTAATCCTTATAAAACTAATAAAGTAAAAGTTGTCTCTGTGGTGATTTTTAAGACCTTTGAAATACCTCAATTACAAACTAATTTAGCATATGACTTAGATTCACAGAACAGAAAAACTCCAAAAATAAAGACTTTAGTAAGAATGGCCATTTCATTCCTATAATGAAGTCTGGATTTAACATACCAACAGCTCATACTAACCCAGGTTCCTTCCAGTTTGCCATTCTTCCTGTTTAGTAAGTTTTTACCCTTATCCTCATGGTCTACATTGGAGATATTTCAAGTTCCAAAGAAAAGAATGAAGAAAAGGAGAGAAAAAGATCCCATTCC
The DNA here is from genome assembly GCA_020662805.1 of Glaucomys volans. Taxonomy (NCBI): domain Eukaryota; kingdom Metazoa; phylum Chordata; class Mammalia; order Rodentia; family Sciuridae; genus Glaucomys; species Glaucomys volans. The sequence continues at coordinate 123,669 of JAJEJO010004367.1, forward strand.
TCCTGAGAGACTTCTGAAAGTTTATACAACAGGATTCTTACTAGCAGTCAAAACCTAGTCCCCACATTAAAGAGAAAGAGGAGAGAGTTTGTAGTCTTTTAAACTTATGACTGAAAAAAACAAGATTTCTACTGCTAAAGAAAAAGGAAAAATGGGCATTTGGTAGCAACTAGAACCTTCTGCTACCTGATATTAGTAGATCTTAACTTACGTAAGTATAAATCAATCACTTAACTATTCATCACAAAATTGAGATTTCATTTAAAAAGGCCAAATTATCTTTATTTTAGGAAGATAAAATAACTATTGAGAGATTCCAATATGGTTCACTCCAATATGTTTCCCTTAACATCCCTTAAATGTACATAATTTTGAATCTTTCCAGGGTAGATGAATGAGTATGCATTAAGGAAACCACTTTGCCTAATGCTGAGTGTTTTCTCATTACTTTCTTGGGCAATATTTATAGTTGCCTTCTCAACGTAATAGAGTTCTTATGAATCAGCCAGGCCTTGACCATGCTCCCAACTGGGCTGCTCTTTGGGAAAAGGGTGGGGCTCTCTGGGCTTCATTTGTTGCTACTAAGTCAGTTTGTCTTCACAGTCTGAACTGCTTAGATTCAAATTATTAGCTCCCTGATTTGTCTGAGTACTCATGGAGTACTATGGTCAACAAACTCCACTCTCAACACTACATTGCTGGATAGATTTTACAATGGATATTGTGAAATATTTGGATATGTCAAGATATTTAAATATTTTCCTATATGACTATTAAACACCTGCACCTCTCCTGGCTTTATCTGTGTCCTGATCTCTAGATCTCTAATGTTATTCTACTTTAATTAAGCTTTAAAGGATTATTTTTCAAACTTTTGCATACCATAGCATGCCTCAATAATTTTTTTTTGCCAAATTTATGGACAAACCGGCAGACATACTTCAGAGCTAAATGTGAACTGCACACATTGGTATGGATGCTCCCTGCTGAGGAATGGAATTTTGAAAAACAAATGACTAAAAACTCATGGTCTGTTAAAGGTAAAAAGCAACTCCATCTGTTCTATTTACTTTGGGCTGAAATTCTCCATCTTTTTTTTCTCATGAATATAGATCATATTAGAAATCTAGCAACTAACATATAGATTCTTGAAAAATAGAGAATGATTGGCTTATAGCTTTTATTTTTTAAGGAGCAGAGACAAATTCTTCCTAGTAGGAAACAAATATGAAATATAGCAAGCAGTATCAGGTTGTCATAGCTTTATTTTCCTTAACATTGGACATAATTAACTCTATCTCTTTCTCAATATCCAACTTTGGCTTTACTTCAATACGCTGCTTACAAAAGGAAAAACGGTTCAATTGCTTGGCCAAAAATCTAGACATCCACATGACATTTTGGAAACCCTTTCTAGGAACCCATTTTCAGTTAATGGATTCTTTTGATTTATTTGAACATAGAGAAAATGAGTGTTTCTGGCACACAGAAATTTAGAAGAACTTTATTACTCAAAAATTCTGACATATTGTTAGTGATATTTGGCAGGAATTATGTCTGCTTGATTCCAAACATGGGTATTGTGCACAAAATTTAAGAGAAAAATAAGAACTGTCCTATTGTGCAATGTCAAGGTCCCAGCCTAGTTTTAACATTACTATTACAATTAGGAGTCTCGTTGCGGAGAAGAATCTCACTTTCCCTGCTGCCTTGACTTTAATATGTCAGAAGTTTGGCCTGAGATGTTATTTTTATACACCTTCTTTTTTGCCATTATCAAATACAACTGGAGTGCCCACATGCAACTAGGCAGTGCTTGATGGGGTATTTTCTAAAACTTCATGGACTTGCTCAGTGTGGTTGCAGGGAACACTATCAAATAAGGTTTTGTGGATCTCAAAGATGGTTTGATGCAAGTAAAAAAAAAAAAAAAAGTAAAGATGCAAGCATCATCTTGTCTTTTATTTTTACCTAACTCCCTGCATTACCACATGATTTCTGGGAATGTGTGTATTACCCATTTTCGTTGATTTTAAATTCATTCCTATATTAAAAGAATCTCTCTCCTTCTCTTCTGAGGACTTAGGGTTGATTTTACCTCACTAGTCTTACCTCCATTCATTAATGTGACTAGTTTATGATTTATAGCTACCATTCACTCTTCTGCTTCCTATCTTGCTACTTGTAAAATTCTCATTTGAGGTATTTCAGTTTTTCTTTGAAGATTCTTGCAATTTATGTGAAAAATATTTTTTTTTAAAGTATTTAAAGAGGCTGCTGCTGGAGTCTGCAGGCAAGTGAAAACACTTCAACAGGGGAATTCCATTAAAGATTGAAAAGCACTATTAGGTGTTTGAGTGAGTCCCTTGAGAGTGTAGGAAGAAAAAGTAATCTCCTTGCTTCATGTACAAAAAAGGATTCTTTCATACTTCATGGACATACTGTCAAGCATCAAATTTGCAAAATGCCACTTGTTATGCTCTGCTCACATAATAGAACTAGGTAATTTTTTTGCTCTTTAAAAAATCATCACTGCCTTTCTGTTTTGTTCAAATGAATAGAATCACTTGTTGGGTTTCCATTGCAACAGCAAAATCACAATTTGGGGTTACATAGGCTATTTTTCTTACTTTTTATAAAGGACCAAGGAAGCATTTCTGAAGATTATGGAGGACATGAAAAAACAATACCTGATTGCAGACAGCAGTTCAAAGCATCTGTAACCTAACATATTACATAAGAAATCGCATAGGTTTTACAAATGTGTCGGACTCCAGCCTAGGTATTAGCTCTTCCCCTTAAAATCTATATCACTAAACTTTTTTGAAATTTGTAATATTAATTTGATAAAGTAGGTGTAGGATCAAAATGGAAAATGTCTTTCAAGGACCTTGCCTAAAACCAAAAGGAAACTTATGGTGCATGCCCTTTCCCACATTTTTGGAATTAGAAAGGTATGTTTCAAAAGAAAAGGTGGGCAAAAAATAAAGGAAAAAGAATGAAAAGAAGCAAAGTGCAGCGTTCACCCCTTTGAGGTTTGTTTTGTTTCTCTGTTGCTATAAACTTCCCTGCAATGTGATCATCTTCTGGTAAAGACACTGTAATTTTCTTGTGGAGCAATTCCTCCTCCACTGCAGTATGAGTGGAACCCTCAGTTGTGGTGTCATATGTGAATTTTTTTATTGCTTTCCTAAAGGTTTATTTCTTACTCATGCAATGACTAATACAGAACTCTTGGCCTTCCTCATTTTTCTGCTCACCAAAGAAAGGTTATTAAGAGCTGATAAGACCTGATGGAAGCTTTCTAAAACGAAATCCATAAATTCCTGCAAAAGGAAAAGGCTCAACTAAAATTTGTATTTAGTTATTTTCATTTATTGTAAAATTAGCATAATTACACTAAAAAATCCCACACTGATTTAACCTCTTCTCTATTCATGACTGTCTCTAGGCCTTCTCCCCCTCCCACATATTACAGGTCCAAATTCTCTTGACTCTTTTTTTTTTTTTTTTAAATTTTGTGCAGAACTGAGGTATGGAAACCAGGGGTACTCTACCACTGACATATAGTGGCAACCCTTTTAATATTTTTATTTTGATACAGGGTCTTGCTAGATTGCTGATGCTGGCCTTAAACTTGCCATCTTCCTTCCTCATCCTCCCAAGTAGCTGGAATTATAGGCATACCAAACCCAGTTCCCCTGACTCTTAGATCCTGTGGATGGTTCCTTCTAATGCTGTTTTTGCCCGTACCTTTATATTCCTGTTAACTATATTTTAGAGTCAAGAACAATTTTTAATTATAATTCCCGTATTATTTTCTTTCCTTAAAGACATTGTCTCACAGGTTGATAACTAAAAGAAAACAAGAATAAAAGCATCATTCAGAAATTTGTTATTATTATATTCTCCCTATATTTGATTGTTGAGACCTTTTATTAATCTATCTGTCTTTCTAGTTTGAATATCTGCCATGCAGATTTCTGCCAGCTGGTAAACAAGTTTCTGCTGATCATTGTTCTTGTTCTGGCATGTTCCTAGTCATTCACATTACACTTTTGTGCAGTCTTCCTCCAACCAGTATTCAGGCTTTATTCTCTGGTCCACCTCCTGTATTTTTGATGCAGGGCCACAACTGTTTAGAAAACTAAATGAATACAGGTTAAGTTGACTTGTTCTATTACAAAATCATGTTGCTCCATGGAAATTGAGCTCTATTGCTTCAAATGAAATTTTGTGCTCACTCCTTTGAAATTTTTCAATGAACTCGCCATTTTGTTTCCACTCAATGAATGAATGGGAGCCATGCATTAAGGCGTGTAGAGGGCAGACATTAGAAAATATTGTAATTTTGCAGAAGCACAGGTTAAGGGTCCACTGCACATTATCTATGTGATCTCAAGTTATTTATCCTATCTGTATTTCATCTGTTAATCATGGGTTGCAATGCCTCTTTCTTTTTTTAAATTTATAACACACAAGTAGATGTTTAAAAATTATCTTTCACCTATGTCTATTTTCACCTCATTCTTTCCTTTACACCTCTTTCCTCCACCATTTATATAGGTTTCTAGTCTTTGTGTGTTATGGGCAGTTGACTATGAGTTAGGAAAGATGGATGTAACAGTATTTAAGCTACCTCTACTTTTTTTTAAAATTCCAACTTTATGCACATTACTTACTGCTTTATGTCATTTAAACCTTCTTTATTATCTCTCAGTCTTCCTGAATTGGGTTTAGCATCTCTCAAACTCTAATATCTCTTCCCAAGCCTCTTTCTTCTTATTAAATTAAATAGTTTTTATTCCTTTAAATAATCTTCCCAATAGAGTAGTGATAAGTTCACATCAGTGCTTCATAGTAATCTGGCACTCCATGGACATTTTACTGTATGTATTCTGTGTCTGAAACAATTCTGAATTTCATTCTGTAATTTTAATATTAGTATATTTTGCCAATGTATTCATAAACTCTATTCCCATTTAACTCACTTATTAGATATTACACAATAGCACATGTCCACTGAAAATGTGCTCTGGGAATTCAATGGAAAGTATTTATCTTCCTTCAATTTGTTGGGATGATTCTATTGTATTTGTATTTTATTTCTAGAAAATAATTTAAAATTTTTGAAAACTTTTTTTTTGTTATATAAATATCTGGCAAGGAAGATAGGAATAGAGTACACTGTGTAATGATTATTAGAATTTTTTAGTGTTATATTTTTTCCTAGTGGGTGGTTTGTATTTTAATTATAATTTTTGAGTAATAGTGAATATTAAATGGCACACATTTCTACAGGGACACCAGTGGTGTGCATATGAATAAGAAAGCTCTGCTTATCTACTAAGAATAAGATTAGGAGGGCATCCTATTTTATTGAAAATTATGCTAATTTGCAGGGCAATCTTGTAGCTTAATTTGGGTATCAGTCTTTTTTTTTCTTTTGAGCCTGGTTTTATACTTGTAGAATGTAACATCTGTTCATGTGATGTAGTTGCCATTATCTCTCCCCACTCTTCCAAAATTATTTTATTCCTGAACAGAGTATTTAAACTTTGAATGAGACTCTTCTTGCAATGATTTCCTAATAACTTCTATAATCCATAAAGTTAAATTTCCAACCAAAAAAATTCACAAAAAATTTAAAGAGCTTTATTTTTAGTAGGTATTAGAAGTTCAAATATGTACATTTTCTTCTTTTATTACTCAAAAGTGAGTGACTGTATTGCCAAAAATCAGCTAATTTCTCATGAGCTATACTCTGGAAAACAACTATTTTTCTTAGAGGGGGTTTGTTTAAACAGGGAAGTGGTGACCTTTCTGATAATGCAGATCTGGAGTCCTAAATAGAATGTTTCATTTTTATCCTCTATAGTAGCATTTACCTCTGTATTAAGGTTAAATCCTAATCAAAGGAACATTGTATAAATTAAATGAGCTTCTGTTGCACTAATGTGCCCAAGTCCCAAAATCTCCCGGAGCCTCTTGTGGTTTTGTTCAAGTCAACTACTGCTAGAGAACCTCTTAAGCTTTGGTATGCTGCCATATCTCCATTTAGTTTTAGATGTATAGAAGAAAGTCTCTTGACTACTGTGTCTCCTAATGATCCCATTATTTCTTCCTACTTGATTAAAATTGCTCAATGTCACCCATGAATATTAAATTATGCAATTATTTTTAAATTTGCTCTTATTCATAATTATCAAAATCTGCTATTATGGAGTATGTCATCATGTCACCTGATACCTTTTCTATCAACTGGTTGGCAAAGTACTGCACTTTATAAACAATATATGGACTTGTTCATCTTATTCTTGGAACTTTTTTTTCTTTCTTTCTTTTTGAACCCACGTCCTAGTGAATACTATACACCTACTCTCACATGAACTTCATCCTCTATCTCATAAAGATCATTCTAATGACTTTTATTTCACTGTTATATTTTGAGTAAAAAAAATCGCATGCATGTAAAGCAAATCATTAAAGACAGATACCAAGAGAGTGTTTGTGCAGACAGTTGTAGTGGTTTTGCCAGCTCTAAGAGCTGAGGGAGAAAATTATGGACAGCAAGTGCAGTAGGCCATCATTTATAACCCAAAGTTGTAAGAAAATTGTGTATTATATGTTCAAATAATTTAATAATATTCTTTTCAAAATTATCCTGTTAATGAGAAGTAAAGTCTTTTACTTTGTTCAGGAAGAGAAGTAGAGGGAAATTTTAATGAAGGAACTTCAAACTTACATGGCAAAAGGCATTAATGTTAGGATGAATAAATGGATCCAGTAACTTTACCAAGAAAAAATGTGTGGGTGAAATGTCTTTTCTTTTATAGTTTCTTGTTTTCTTCTCTAGAGAAAGGAAATCTTTTATTTTTGTGTAAGTATTTTTATAGGAATAAAAAAATTCCTTTCACAATGTAATTCAAACCTAACTCAGGCAATACCTGTATTATAGGATGTGTCACATATCAATTAGATAATAAAGTGTAGTATTAGCTATAGTACGTTGAATTATTTATTCAATATCTTGTATATATGCATTTAAATTTTAACCACAAATGTAATGCATTTGTCTTAGATCGTTCCCCAAAACAGACAGGTAACGCCACTAGGGGACTAATAAAATAAGGAGGTACATATGTAAATAGCTTTAGGGTAGAATATAATTAGCTTATTCAAGCTAGTAAAACTACTGACTTAAAAAGGAAAGTTAGAAATCTCTTGATCCAAAATACATTTTGCATGCCCATATTAATATAGAATTTTCTGTTTGACTGAAATTTTAATAAGAAATCCAATTAGTGTACAATTTCCTTACAAAATTTATTACCAAACCAAGGTTAAAATATTCCTGCTTCTTCATTTATTTTGCTGGCACAATATTTCTCTTCTCTCTCTCTCTGTCTCTCTCTCTCTCTCTTATCTTTTCCTCAGGTAGAGCATATTATGCTAACTTTGGAAGACGGGATTCCAGTATGACACACATGATAACTCTGCATTTATATTGCATCTGTTATTTCTATTTTGCCTCTAGTCTTGACTGTGATCTCAGGGAATGCAATATGTTACCATTTAATTTTATAATATGCCATTTGCACAGCAGTTTCTTTTCTTTTTAAACAACAGTTATAAATAAAGGAACTGCTAGAATAAGTCTGTTGAAGGCTAAGGCAAAAAGGAAAATGATGCCATCAATGAGGAATTAATTCTTCAATTATTTTAAAATGGCTTGCTAGGTTTCCTCTTAGAAATAAAGAGACAAAATGCAAGAAAGAGTGTCACTTACACTGGTGACTTAAATACTTATTTATGTGTTAAATGTATGCTTTTGTTATACTTTTTGAAACTGAAATTCCTTTTCTTTTAAAGATTTGGCTTCAAGCAACAAGATTAGATTATTAAATTCACACATGGTAATATATACTTGTAACATTTTTCCTTTATTGAAAAAATAAAATACAAACTACTGAAACATAAATAGACTGAATTTCAGTATAAGAAGCTAAAATTACAACTTTAGGGTATTTAACTGTTGGGACTTAATCATGCTACTAGTTTCAAAGTCTGTTTTTCTTAGGACATATTTTAATTAGTTTTTATCTGTAAACCTTGTACTTAAAGTATTTTATTTTCTTTCAAAAACAAATTGTAAACTATAAATGCCTGCCAATCAGAATTTCTCATGGAAATCAGACAAACAGTAGTCTTGCTATTAGCAAAGATGCTGGATGATTTTGTTAGTCTGCATAGTTTTGGTGAGCAGTGTACAGTGGTTAGTGAATGGTCAATAGCCATATGCTACACTAGTAAAGTACTGGAAATATAATGCAGGTGACTAGATATTTGGGCTCTTTGAACTTAATTGCTCTCAGATGCCACAAAAATGCAAAGAACTGGCCGGGCGTGGTGGCGCACGCCTGTAATCCAAGCGACTCGGGAGGCTGAGTCAGGAGGATCGAGAGTTCAAAGCCAGCCTCAGCAACTTAGCGAGGCCCTAAGCAACTCAGTGAGACCCTGTCTCTAAATAAAAAATACAAAATAGGGCTGAGGATGTGGCTCAGTAACCGAGTGTCTCTGAGTTCAATCCCTGGTTCCAAAAAATAAAAAATTAAAATAAATAAATCATGCATTAAAAAAAATGCAAAGAACCGTATGAAAATAAACTTGGATAGTTAAAATTAAGAGGGTAGTAAGGAGCATGGATACAACCAAAGCCCCTTAAATGCATGTATGGAAATATCACAGTGAAACTCATTAATTTGTTCAATCAACACACACTAAAATTAAGTAATTTGTTTAAAATAAAAATGTTCGCAGGTTTTAAGGAAGATATCAAGTTTGCATTGTAGTAAGTTGTCTCTGTCAAGCAAATATTTCATTTGCTTCCATCTGTTCATTCAACATAGATATTTTATGTGCATATAGTATAAAACAGTATCTGTGCTACACTGTGGTATAATGACTGGTCTCTGGTCTCATGGAACTTACAGCTGGTGATGCACACAGATAGGTAGAGGTGAGGTTAACACATTGTAATGATTGCCATTACAGGGATGGTTACAAAAATGGACACTAAAGGGGTATTCAGTGCAGCTTTGAGTAATCCAGGAGGGCTTCTGGAGCAGTGTGATTTCTCAGCTTGAGAATAAAGAGTAGGAGCTTGAAAATAAAGTGTAGGAGTTAGAGATGAATGTTTTTCAGGGAAGGAAAAAAGATGAATGTTTTCAGTAAAATGATACAGAAAGTGCTTTGTGAAAAATGCAGGGTGTTCAGTGAATTCCATTGTAGTAGAGTCCACCTTCTTATTCATAGGTTCCAAATCTGTGGACGCAACCAACCTCAAATCAAAAATAATTTTAAAAAGTATGTCTGTCCTGAGCATATAGACTTTCAATTTTATTCCCTGAACAATACAGTATTACAATTGTTTACACATTTTTTTTGCATTGTATTGAATATTTTAAGTTACTTGAGGGTGTCTGTATTTAAGTATAAGCTGGGAGAGATGACGCTACAGGGATAAGTTAAAATTGAGTCAAGGAGAGCCTGACTTCATTGTGAAAGGATGAGGAACTTGAAAGAGTTTATCAATAGTATAACATGAGTTAACTGTATTTCTGTGGGTTTGTCTCTGTGTCCTCTATTCTGTACCATTGGTATACTTATTTTGGTGCCAATACCATGCTGGTTTTGTTACTATTACTCTGTAGTACAGTTTAAGGTCTGGTATTGTGATACCTCCTGTGTCACTCTTCCTGCTAAGGATTGCTTTGGCTACTCTGGGTCTCTTATTCTTCCAAATGAATTTCACGATTGCTTTCTCTATTTCTATGAGGAACATCATTGGGATTTTAATTGGAAATGCATTGAATCTGTCTAGCACTTTTGGTAATATGGCCATTTTGACTATATTAATTCTGCCTATACAAGAACATGGGAGATCTTTCCATTTTACAAGATTTTCTTTAATTTCTTTATTTAGTGTTCCGTAGTTTTCATTGTAGAGGTCTTTCACATTTTTTATTAGATTGATTTCCGAGTATTTTAGTTTTTTGAGGTTATTGTGAATGGAATAGCTTTCCTAATTTCTCTTTCAGAGGATTCATCACTTATAATAGAAATGCATTAGATTTATGAGTGTTGATTTTCTATCCTGCTACTTTGCTGAATTCATTTATTAGTTCAACAAGTTTTCTAGACAAAGGTGCCAAAAACAAACAATAGAGAAAAGATAGCCTCTTCAACAAATGGTGCTGGGGAAAACTGGAAATCAATATGCAGTAAAATGAAATTAAACCCCTATGTTTCACCCTACACAAAACTCAACTACAAAATGGATCAAGGACTTAAGAATTAGACCTGAGACCCTGCACCAAATAGAAGGAAAAGTAGGCCCAAATTTTTATCATGTTTACTTAGGACCAAACTTCCTTAACAAGACTCTTAGAGCACAAGAAATGAAAGCAAGAATCAATAAATAGAATGGGTTCAAACTCAAAAGCTTTTTCTCAGCAAAGGAAACAATCAAGAATGTGAAAAGAGGGCCTACAGAGTGGGAGAAAATCTTTGCAACATGCACTTCACATAGAGCACTAATCTCCAGAAACTATAAAGAGCTTAAAAAACTTTACACCAAGAATACAAATAACCCAGTCAGAAAATGGCCTAAGGAACTGAGCAGACACTTCACAGAAGAAGATAAACAAATGATCAACACATATGTGAAAAAGTGTTCAGCATCTCTAGTAATTAGAGAAATGTAAATCAAAACCACCCAAAGATTTCATCTCACTCTAATTAGAATGGCTATTATCAAGAACACAAGCAATAAGTGTTGGTGTGGATGTGGGGAAAAAGGCACACTCATACATTGCTGGTAGAGTTGCAAATTGGTACAACCACTTTGGAAAGCAGTATGGAGATTCCTCAGAAAACTTGGATTAGACCCACCATTTGATTCAATTATCCCACTCCTTGGGTTATACCCAAAATACTTAAAAACAGCATACTATAGTAACACAGTCACATCAATTTTTATGACAGTTCAATTCACAATAACTAAATTGTGGAACCAAACTAGATGCCCTTCAATAAATGAGTGGATAAAGAAACTGTGGTATGTTTACACAAAGGAATACTACTCAGTCATAAAGAAGAATAAAATTATGGCATTTGCAGGCAAATGGATGGAGTTGGAGAATTTCATGCTAAGTAAAATAAGTCAATCCCAGCAATCCAAAGGCTGAATGTTTTTTTCTGATAAGTGAATACTGATACATAACAGTGGTGGGGAGAGGGTTAGGGAAGAATGGAGGAGCTTTGGATTGTGTAGAGGGAAATGGGAGAGCAGGGGAAGGAAAGATAGTGGGATGAGATAAATAATATTACCCTATGTACATGTATGATTACATGAATGGGGTGAATCTACAGCGTGCACAACCATAGAAATGAAAAGTTGTACCCCATTTGTGGAATGAATCAAAATGCATTCTGTAAAAATTTTAAAAAGTATAACATGATCCTATTTGTGAATTAGAAGGGTCATTCAGTGCTAAAGAGAAGAGATTCACTGAGGTAGACTGGGGGTAAGAAAGCAAGTCAGCCTACCACAGAAACTACAGAAACTAGGGAACCAGAGCTGTTGTCCAATTTAAATTAATGACAGTTAAAAGGTAGAATGGAGAATTCATAGCAAAGTGAAAATGGTAGAGAGCAATGACTGACAATCAAGGTGACAGGTTTGGCACCACTATGGATCTATGGGCTTGTTCATTCATATATGGACACAGAACTTCAGACAGGTGTTCATGATCATGGAATGAATATGGATTATAGAAAAATCTTTGAAGTCTGATTAAGAAAGACATCTATGCTCTCATGATCTCTGAGATAATTTGTTTCCTTCAAAATACAGAAATAGAAGACAAGAGACAGTCCACCTCAGTACTTCCTATTAACTTGTTTCTATTTACTTGTTTCCTTTCTGTATCAGCCCCAGGAGGTGGCATGAGGGGCAGTCAAATGACAGACTGCCAGTACTTGAAATATGCTATGGATTATTTGAACCAGGTATTTAAGTACTTTACTTATAAAGTAGGCAAAATAGCTTTCCTCCTAATGTTATGAAATAATCCATATGACACATTAAGATTGAAAGTGTTAAAGCATTTAGCACAGGTTCTAGAAGTGTCCTATAAATGTTATCACCTTATTATAAATGTTAGCACCATTTTATATGGTGCTATGTAAAAACTGACCTTGAGGGAATTTGTTGAAAGTTTACATAAACATGGATCAATGCAAGTTTATTACCACTTTTGAAATGATTCCAATGGCATTCCCTGAGATTAACACATTACAATCTTTACCTGTAGTTCTACATAAAAATATTGCAGAAACCCATTGATTGTTAGAAGATATTTCTCCTCTGAGGCAAAGAAGACACTATAATAAATGATACTGATTTTTGTCTTTGCTAATTGAGATTCATTTTGCTTATCTGAGGAAATCTGTATAAATAAGATACATTTCAGAATAAATATTTTTTAATGATAATTAGTATGGTGTTTAAATATGTCCATAAGGATAGCATAATGAAATGCAAATAAAACAAAATCTGAGAACTAACCACCTTGCTTGGGCTGCACATGCATTATCTGTATTATATGTAAGGAAACTCTAAGGTAAGAAAATTTACCAGAATTTTATAAATAAATATATTAAGGCTTAAAATGTTATATTAATTGTCCAAACATATACAGTTAAAATAGTGATGGAATTAAAACATAAACTTAGATGATCTGTCATGCTTCTAAATGAAGTTCAATTTCCATGTGGTATGATAATTGTTGTCATTGAATGTTAATGCAATATTAAATAAGTAGAATAAATAGTTCAATGATGACTTAATTGCTGCAAAACAGCTTGAAATCTGCATGGTGAACTTACTCTTATACCAAATAATTGAAAAACAAATGCCATAAGACATTTTGTTCTGTTAGTAGCCCAATCCCAAATGCACCTAATATTTTAAAAAAACTTTTCCAAAATAATAATTTGTAACTTTAACAAAATTATGGAAATACAATAGAATGTTAATTTCACACTGTTTTACGTATAAAAGAGGTTAGCTATATTATACAAACTTTTCAAGGAAATTCAACTGCATTTTCAATTTTTCAAGAATTTGTTTCATTGACAAAAAGCTAGAAATACTCGGTCAACATCAGTATTTACTTGACTCTTCTGAAATCTATTAAAGTATTCCAGGACTTAGTATTCTGATATTTGTATCTTTAGAAATATTTGTACAGTGTTTTGTGTTCTGCGTTTTGCTTATAAATGATATATTTCCAAGTTATCAAAGAAACACCTAGAGATTACATTTGGTTCATTAATAGCTCAGTTGTGCAGTGTTCTTTTTATCTGCTTTAAGGTCTTACTCTATTCATCACTAGCCTGTCTGGAGAATCTGCTGTTTTCACTGCTACCCTTGGGGAATTTTTATTAGTTGGTTAGATTTTAAATGTTTAGTCATCACATGAACAACTGAGCAAAATACCTTCATATAGGTGATTCAATGATCTGAAAGAAACTGAACAGGTGGTATTAGCATAGGACTTCTCACAGGAAACTCTGGTTTTTGTTCTGACCCTGATAGTCCTACTAAGTTGCCTCAGGCAAATTGCTCAATCATTTTGGAGCCAATTTTTCCATTCTGTGAAAAAGGGATTGATTTCAGTCTACTGTTTTTCTTCACTTCTAAGAATCCAAGCTTTGGTCTCTCTTTAGAACTTTATTCCTAAGATTTCTCCTGTTTGAAACATCAGTATATCCTTGTCAGAGAAATGTTCAGTAGGTATATTTTAATCATAATATGGACCATGAGCACTACAAATAGCATATTTGTTATTGCCAAATTTTTTGCAATCTGAACAGAGTTCAATTTCTTTGAATTTCTGATAACAATGAATTTTCCTTGTCAAAAATCTCTCTTTAGTTGTTTGAAAGCCTTATGTCAGTATATGTATTCTTTGGTAGCTTACAAATTATCATAACTGCTTAATTATTTGATTAAAGCAACTCTACAATTGCATTTAAAATAGCTAAATACATAACACCTTTAGAAAATCCAATGTGACTTGTGATAATCATACCTCTATATATAAAAATTATTAATTAGAATTTCTGCTTGTAGATTTCCTGTTAATTTGTAATCATATTTCATATATGTCAATATTTATGTGTTCCTTGTTTACTGGGAGATAATATGATGACAAACTATTTAAAGATATCCTTTCAATTACTTGTGATATTATTTTGTATATTATCTTGAGAATCAGAAAGGCTTCTAATGAACTGAAGACAGCATGGTGTGCTAATACTAAATGTGCAGGCAAATAATTAAAACACTTATTTTACCAAGTACATTAGGGAGAACTTAAGTGTTAACAATAAAAGAAAAGTAAAACTTTAAGATTTAGTGGGAAAACTTGCATCTAATTGTTGTTGTTCTGAAAGAGAGAGAGAGAGAGAGAGAGAGAGAGACAGAGAAAATCCATTCTATTCTTACACAGATGATTTTTAGATTTTTTTTCTCCAACTCTTTCAGTGTTTAACCTAATGTTTTTCAGTCCTAACACAAGTATTTGAAGTTTTTTCTCTTCTCAAGCATAGGGTGCTTGGTATGTTTTTATTTGGCAATGTTTTATTTGATATGGTTCCAAATATCCCCTTAAAAAGAAATTTTTACCATTGCAATTTTATTTTCTTAGCATTCCCCACCTAAATGTATGTTTGACATATATCTGGGCACATCTCAAGCAGCATTTTCCTTTGCATTCGCTCTAAGTCAGTGCTTTCTCTTCTTACCATTTGCCAGCTGTTAAGCATGTATCACCATTACCTAAAACTGATGTATACAAAATCTGCATAATGAAAAGAAAGCCACTTCACATGGTGTGTCTAACCACAGCATTCCAATGAAACACAGTACTGCACAGTTATGCAGTGTTCTGATTTCTCCATATCACTCTATCAATAATTTTCTTCATTCTAAAACTGTGCAAGGGAGGGTGCTTGGAGTTTATTTTTGAACCTGGTCTTTAAACCATACAAATAATTTATCCACTCATTTGTACATACGATGAACTTCACCATCTGGCCATTCCTCTCCTCCCCTGCCTCTGCCTATGTGCCCCTCTGCATGAACACCTGTCCACTCTTTCAGCATCCCACTCATCCTCTAAAACTGTGACTAGTCCTTACCTCCTCCTGGAAGCTTCTCTTCAACTTGTGTTTCCTTGACTACAAACCACTGTGCTTATTACCGTCACTGACATGTACATTTTGTTTTCAATTTTTCTGGGTCTGTGTAGATCATATGTTCTCTTATAGATTATGAACTTCTTGAGGGTACCCATTCCTAGCACAGTGGCTGATGCATATTAGATGAAAATAATTATTTATTAAAAACTTTTTTGTGTGTGTTTCATGAACAGACTTATTTTTTTTAGAACCTAGTGGCTTAATCATATAAATCCAAAAGCCGAATGGTCTCTCTGATAAATGAATGATGATGCATAATGTGTGGGGGAAAGATGGCAAGAATGGAGGAAAGATAGCTAGCATAGAGGGAAGGGAGGGGTGGGGGTGGGTGGGGGGTAAAATTAATAACAGAGTGTATGACAGATACCATTGCCCTGTGTAAATGCATGAGCGCACAGATGGTGTGACTCTACTTTGTGTACAACCAGTGAAACAATAGCTGTACTCCATTTGTGTTCAATAAAAAAATCATGAACAAACTTATTTTTTAATAGAACCTAGTGGCTTTTTGGTTAGTGCCTGAGGGTACATGAGTTGAAAGAATATGTAGCCTTTGATATCTTGGCAACCTTTCTTCAGAGTTAAAACTACAACTGTTAAAAGCAATAAAAATTTGGTGAATTTTTTTAATAAACCTAAGACTGAGTAGCTGAAGTAACTGATTTCCCTGGTTTCCCAGGGAAATTGATTTTTTACATGAATTTTTTATAACAGCAACCAAATGTCATTTTCGTTTTTGGTTTCAAGTTGCATAGTTCAGGGAAAACATGTTAATGTAAAACATTTTATAGAATCTGTCCTAAATACATTCCAGATTTTAAAAAAAATAGTTCACATTTTATTTATTTTTTGGTACCAGAGATTGAACTCAGAGATACATAACCACTGAGCCACATCTCCAGCCCTTTTATTTTTTATTTTGGGACAGGATCTCACTAAGTCACCTAGGGTCTCAGGTCATTGCTGAGGCTGGCTTTGAACTACCAATTTTCCTGCCTCAGCCTCCAGAATTGCTGGGATTACAGGGGTGTGCCCTTTTATGACCTTTTTAAGATATAAATATAAGTTCACACTTTTGTGAGACCTTTTACATAGTCTTCTAAGATGCCTCTTCTTTTTCTGCTTTAAATTTGGGAAAATATATGCATTATTTCACTGGCTAATACTGAAAAATAATTTGGGCTATTGTGAATTTGCTTGTCTTGTAAAAATCATGTTTCATTTCTGTGCTGCAGCTGGACATTATTCAGTAAGAAACAAAATGATTACTTCTTTAAAAAATGCATAAAAATATATGACATCTTATTTAAAGAGATATATTTTGCAAAATTACCACCACACATTTTATTGATTTATAAAATTAAATATTTTATATTTCTGAATATAGGAAATATTGAATCACACTGGATTCATTGTTTCCAAGAAGAACTTTTTTTCTCATTAGCATGTGGAATACATGTTTTATAGCCAATAAATTTATTACAGAGATAAATAAATTTTAAAATGACAGTTTGTGCTCTTATTTTAATGACTCAGCCACTTGTTAAATGCCTACTGTGTGCCAAAACTATAAAATCTTTCATCAAGTGTTTCAAAAATAAGTAGATTTGAATAGCTGCTTAAATAAAGAAAACTGTCATAAAGCATCATGTAAATGCTAAATAAATATAAGGGAAATGATTGCCATATTAGTTGAAAAAAAGAACTATTTAAATTGGAATATACTAGGGAGTCTTTGTAGGAGAAATGAAATATATGATAAATGAATAAAGAGGTAAGGGAAGGATATTATGGGGAAATGCAGTTTGATGGGTCTAGGGGTACAGAGGCAACAAGTGTTAAAAGTAGGCTTCATGGCCTAACTCATAGCATATTAGCCTGTAAACCATGCATAATAGTCTCAGTATGCCCCCCAAATAAATTTAAGACCTACTCCCTCACTTAATGTAGTAAAGCATTTCTCTTAACCATTCTTTTGTCTGTCTTTTTGTGACAAGTATTATCCTGTCTTAAGCAAAAATGAATTAGGTTACTTTGGTTTAAAATAGATAGATTGATTGATTGATTTTTAACCTTGAAAATAAGGTCAAGTGAGAAGGATGACATGATATGTCATACTGGGGCATGACTTAAGAGGCCTGTAAAAGGATTATTGAACATATGGGATAATGTACCTGTGTGTAGTCACTTATTCTTTGATTATGCCCAGATACTAAATGTATATGTAAATTTGTGTTTACTTATAGATTTCTGTCCAATTGAGACAATAATCCAATAGATTATGGTGTTTACTATTCATAAGTTTTAATACAAAATTGAATTTAATATCTTACTTAACAGGTTTATTTCAAAAGCATACATTAATATCCAGTCCTTCTAAATGCTTTTGAAATCAAATAACCAGATTCATCATCTCACTGGTTCCTTTTATTAATGTTAACAAATCAGTGTTCAACAGCAGGGCTGTAAAGTCCCCCCATATTCTGTTTTCTGGTCCCAAAGAAAGAACTTGAAGAACTCACCAAACAGGTTTAAGTATTTTATTCCTCACTCTGTCCTTGGCAGTGGCAGGCCAGGATAAAATGGAGGGCCATAAAGAGTACCCACAAACAGGGAATAAATAGGATAAGCTGCATGCCCCCTATGCAGGTGAACTTCTTCAGATATTTTATTAGTACACTCTTCTACTTTAAAACCATGGTCATGCAGCGTTGATTCTCACCTAAAGATAGGAGATAAGGGAAGGGGCCAGCTCCTCCATTTCCTTTCTTATTATATTGTTTTGATTCCTTCTTTTCTTACTGCCTAGAACTACAGGCTTCCTAGGCACTGAATCCACATATATTCCTTTTATATTTACATAAGCACCTGTTTGGAACTCATTGAAAATATAATTTGGCACTCTTCACTATTAAAATCTTCCTTTTATGGCAGTCATTTCCATCTTCCCCCCAGCTGTGCCTTTATTGTACTTTATGCAGTTTGCAAGTAAGAGTAAATTTCAGTAATACTCAGGCACAAATGAGATAGACTTCAGGTTGTGCTCAGATCTCAGAGAACTTCCTGAAACCTTCCACAGCCTTTCTGTCCACTGACCCCAGTGTAGTAGTATATGTTCAATAAAGAGGAAGAGGCACGTGTTCAACTCTATTCTTACACTAAAGAGACTTACACAAACATATTGAAAAGAGAGATTTTACAGATGAAAGGTTAATAAGCTGAATGTAAATCATAAATATTCAAATCAGTGGATACAAGGCAGTGCAGGTGGAGCCATTACCTGGAAAAGGTTCTCCTTTCTAATCTGCCACCAATCCCTGCCCCAAATCTCCTCCCATGTTGTCTGTAGTTGCCCCGACACCCAAACGCCCATTACCTAGGTATGTCAAGGGCTTTCCTGACATATTCTGCCATCACTGGTACATTATTTTCTGCTTTAAAAATATGACCCAGCATCTGGTCCTGTGTACTTGCAAAGTAGAGTTTGAATGCCACTTCCTTTATAAAGCCTTCCTTCTCCAGTTCAGTGTTTTCTCAGCATTTTGCCATAAAATAGCAAAACACATTAGATAAAAGGTATTGTGGGAGGTCCTTGCAATAAAAAGTCAAATAATATGCAGTCCTTGACCTTGAGGCTCTGCCAGTACCAGTACGGCAAAAAGTTTATTGTCTGGTGGGAGTGTTTATGCCTCCTTTACAATACTCAGTTTTATTGAAAGGCAGTTTTCTTGGCTCTACACTAGAAGATACTGAACCTTTCCTGACAAGGATTTGGCATATAGTTTGTAAAAAGATTTAGAAGATTTTTAAGCAAAGATTCTGTGGTAAGAGAGGTGTGGTTCAGCTCCAGACTCTAACAAGTTGACTCTGTAGTCTTGGATGAGCTACCTATCATCACTGTGTCTCAGGTTTCTCACTAATCTAGAAGCTACTATCTAGTAGCTATTCTTTCTTTGTCTTACTATTACTATTAAAATGGGTACAAAGTGAAGATTTTTAATACAGGTTTGAATTCTAAATGATATTTAGTGTTAGATTATATGGTTTGAAATTTACCCTAGCAGTAAATGGAAGGCATCATAAAAATAAAATTAAATTAGTAAGATCAAAGCAAAATTTTAAACCATTTCTACATGAATATTTATGATTTACATTCAGCTTATTAACCTTTCATCTGTAAAACCTTTCTTTTCAATAGGTTTGTGTAAGTCTCTTTAGTGTAAGAATAGAGTTGAACACGTGCCTCTTCCTCTTTATTGAACATATACCAAATAAGCATTTGATGTGCAGTTTCAGTTTGGATAAAACAGGATCTCATTCTATGTATGTTTTGATAGGGCAGTCTTTTAACAAATTTGCTTGATTTCCTATTAATACTCAATGCATGTGGAAGCTACTTAGGATATTGTTTTATGTTTGATACGAGTTTTAAAATGCTCTAAAGAGTCTGGGCACTTTATGAAAAAGATAAAAATTCAACATGTACTGAAAGATGAGAGGATGAACTATCACTGTCTTTCCGCCCGCGGTAAGACGCGACATAAGGTTGTTGCTTTTTACACACTTTATTCTAGCGCCCAATACATGTTACAGAGCTGCTGCTAATGGCGTTCCCTATCGCTACCCCCCTGCCTAGTCCTTATATACATGCTCCGCGTCATCAGGTCGGGTGGATGCTCAAGCCAATCAAGTATCTATTTCCGTGGTGAGAGCGACTTGTTTACTACAACATAAAACCGCATTGCCAACCTGCCAGCCGCCATCTTAGCATAGAGCCGGGGGTACCCGGAATACCCTGACAATGAACAGCCTGGGTTAATACAAACACCTGATATATAGCACCACCAGGGTTCACTAAAAGGAGCTGAAGAACATAGGTGTAAAGAGGTCTATGAAAGACATGTATTCAGATGGAATAAAAATTGGCATCACCAAAGCAAAATAAACATTTACTTAGTATGCAGCTAATGTGCAGCTTCAGTTTGAATTAGATAGGATCTCATTATGGATGTGTATGTTTTCTTCCAGAAAGTAGATGTAAATGCTAATTGTAGTAGTTTAGCTCATTAAAAAACAACTTCACAGAAAGTTCTAGAGCTTCCCAACATCGCCACGAACTGTTACACATACCAAGATATCTCAGATACTGAAAATTAACTCCTAGGTATATGTGCTTTTAGAGACTCTGAGTAATTGAAAGCCAATTAACATAAAAGGCATCTAGGTAAGATTATTTTACTCAACTCATGTGCCATGTTTATCTATTACGTAATCTACTGTATAACAGAATAACTACCATTTTTTAATGTTATTATATGCCAGTCAATAAACTAAGAATTTTGCATTGGCTAAATTATTTAATTCTTATCATAGTCCGCTGAGGAAGGTTCTGAGTTATCATTGGTTTTATGGAATTAGAACCTGGCACTTACACCTCACACAAAGAAAGCCATATGGATATGATTAATAGCAGTACTTTGAACTTCCACTTCTTTTTTTGCTAATGTGCAAAAATCCTAAAAAGGTAAAGAAAAGGAGATATGATCTGCTATCCATAAAACATAGGCTATCACATATAAAATCTTTCCTGAGTTAATTAGGTTGTATCTAGTGTTAAAATAGCCCAAATATGTACTAATTCTCTGTAGAAGAATAATTGCTAGAAGATACTGCCAGGCATTATGTTTTATCTTTTTATTTATTCATTTAGGAGTTCAATAGAATTGAAAAAATCTTCAATATTGCTTCTGAAATGCATAGCTGAGCATGAATGCCACTGGCTATTATTTTGTCATTCTTATAACAGGTGATGTTAAGTAGCAATTCTATGTTATAACATCATTTAACTAATGAACTAATAATTTATAAAAGAAGTCATTTAGGTACTTCACATCCATTATTCAGGGACTACTATAACTGGTATTGATTCAAAATATGTTCCTCCTATGATTTAACTTTATGCTTTCTCTTAGAAATGTGTTTTTCAGTAAATGTAGCTGATTATATTTGGCTAGAAATGTGTGTGAAACTTATTTAGTAGCTCCCCCTGGGCTTTCTCAAGTGCACTTAAAGCTCATTTGTTCAAAATCCACATAATTTTTCAACCTACTCCCTGTAGTAAAAGATGATGTTCCTCCAATTTCCTTATTTCATTAAATGTGTACCTTCTACCTAGTTCCTCAAGTCAGACATATGGAAGTCATTTCTGATGGCTCCTATTTCCTCATTCCCCACATTAAAAGCACAAGGATGTCTTGTTTATTATTCCCGCTATGTGTCTTTCTGTGCTTCTCTGTTTATTCTCTGCCACAACCAGGACTCAAGCACCATGCTTTTGTTTGTTTGTTTCCAGGAATTTTGTGTTCTCCTGATTGGATCTTCATCTGTCTCCCTGTACTACTGTTATTTTAACTATTGGTTCTACATCTGCAGATTCAACCAAAACACAGATTGAAAATATCTGCAAATTGCATCTGCACTGAAGAAGTACAGAGTTTTCCTTGTCATTATTCGCTAACCAATACATTAAAACAATTATTTAAGGGATGGAGAGGGAAGTGCTGGGGAGTGATATTAGCCAAATTATATTGTTATATTGTGTGCATGTGTGAATATGTAATAACAAATCCCATCATTATCTACAAATATAATGCATCAATTAAAAATGTGTAGAAAAACTAAAACAATTACTTATATAACATTTACATTGTATTAGATAGTTTAAGCAATCTAGAGATGATTTAAAGTATACAGGAGAATGAATAGGTTTTATAAAATTACTACACTATTTTGAGTGAAAGACTTGACAGCATCAGTGTTATCTAAGAATAGTCTTGGGACTAATACCTGTGGATACAAAGGAAGGAAAGTATTCTACTTTCCTCTTGATTCTCCAAAACTGTTTCTGGAGTGATGTGATCATCTGAAATATGATCATTTCAATTACTTTTCATGTCCTTCAATGGGGATCCATTGTCCCAATTCAAAGATTTTTTTAATATTTTTAACAATTATTATTTGAATTCTCTAACAAAATGTAAGCCCATTAGTATGAGAAGCACATCTTGTTTACTACATAACAACAGAAACCAGGCATATAGGAAGTATTCAGCAAGCATCTTTTAAAGACATCAATGAATGAATCTAGTCAAGAAATCACAATTCCCTAAGAATTCACTGTGGAACCATGAATATCTTACAGGGTTGCTTCATATCCCAATTTATTCCTCTGTTTTAGTTCAACTGCCTCAATATTGAGATTAGATATATTATTTCTCCTTTTTTTCACCTCAATGCTTGTAATATACAGAATAAAGTTAAATGGAGATATCTAAACCTGTGGTCAGCAAGTGGTCTAAAAATACTAACAGTATTTTATCTACATAAAATATATTGTAGATATTAATCAGGGATAATTCAAAAGTGTGTGGATAAGGAGACCACTGAACTGAGAATTTAGTCCTAAATCTGCTTCCACAGTGCTTATGTAATATTATAGAGCCTCAGTTTCTCCATCTAATATTAGAGTAGATTTTATGAGTTTTATCTAATACTAAAATCATATGATTAAATATAAAAATTATTCTGTCTTAGGAAAAATGTTAGTTATATTTCTGTGACTTCCATTCTATTGAAGAACATTATTACTAGGGATGTGGGGGTGGGCAGGAGAGAAATCAAGGAAAGAATTATACCAAACATTCTTTCTATGACAGAATGGTATTTTTAAGAGTAGGAGTTTTGGCTTCAGAAAGTGTTCTTGCTGGGCACTGTGACACATGCTTGTGATATCAATGACTATGGAGGCTGAGACAGGAGAATCATAAGTTCAAAGACTGCTTCAGCAACTTAATGTGGCCCTAAGCAACTTAGAAAGACCCTGTCTCAAAATAAACATTTTAAAAATAAAAAGGTTGGGCATATGGCTCAGTGGTGCTCCGAGGGCAGCTTAGTTCAATCCCCAGGACTAAAAAGAAGAAAAAAGAAAACAAGTGTTCTTAACCATTTGGTTACACTGTATATTGAGTTCAAGTACTGAAGCTGGTTTTGAAGACAGGTATGTATGGTGCATACCTGCCATCAAAGAGCAAGTCCTGCCTATAAATAAGCAACTAAAAGCAGAAGATAGTTTCTTACAGGTGTTTATACAGATGGTCTCCTACTTGTGATTTGACATTTTATTTTTTTAACTTTACAATGGAATGAAAGCCATGTACATTCCACAAAAACCATACTTTGAATCTTGATCTTTGGGCATTACAGTAAAATACTCTCTCACAATGCTAGATGGAGGCAGCAAGCTATAGCTCCCATTCAGCCATGCCATCAGGAAGGTAAACAAATGATCCTTTCCACTACTAGGTTGCTAAGCTATGATGTTTAGCAGGTAAGGTATATTAAACTTACTGTGGGTTTATGAGGATGTAACCACATTGTAAGTTGAAGGATATATGTAAAATATACTGGGAAACAGAAGATTCACTCTGCAAACATCAGAGAGGATGTTATCAAAAAGATGCCATTTGAACAACCTGTTGGAAGCTAAGTAGAAGTTAGAGAGCCTGACAGGTAGAGGAAAAGACAAAAAGAGCCATGAGTGGATAAGTGGATATCGAGTGTTAGGTTTTGAGATTAAGTGAACTACATGGGAAGAAAAGAACTTGTGTTAGGCTTGATTGTGAATGGCTCTTTATATCAAGTCAGATATTTAATAATAATACTAAAGGCAATGTGGTATTATTTAAGTTTTCTAAGCACTACATTTGCACATTTGAATTTTTTGAATTTTTTTTAATTGCTTATTGATTCATTGAGCACAAATGGAGTACAGCTATTGATTCTCTGGTTGTACACAAAGTAGAATCACACCATCTGTGCATTCATACATGTACACAGGGCAATGATGTCTGTCACACATTCTGTTATTATTCTTCCCCCCCACCCCCAACCCCACCCCTCCCCCTCCCCCTTTGCTCTCATTCTCCCTCCCTTCTCCCCCCCCCCCCCCCGCATTATGCATCATCATTCATTTATCAGAGAGACCATTCGGCCTTTGGATTTTTGGGATTAGACATTTTTTATGGTAGCATGGAAGGAAGGAATTCTCCATGAACTAAGGGCTGCTATTGAACTTAATCTCATGTCCATCATTGATTGCTAAAAAAAAAAAAAAAAAAAAAAAAAAAAATGGAGAGAGTCTAGAGAGCAAACACTAAAATTAGGTGTCTAAAGGTAAAAGGCAACAGAGTCTACAACTCCAGTTAAAGAAAACCATATGGGAAGACACATCCTTTAGATACGGAAGTACATAAAACACACCATTAGAAGTACACATGATATTGTCAAACTAAAGTCTCATTTGGCAGAAACTATTACAAGCATGCTTTCATGAAAGCAGAATGTGAGTTTCATTGTTATTCAGTGGCCATTGATATAATGGTAACAACATCCTGTATACATCCCAAAATACTCGCCTCGGGACAGGAATATTGCATTATATTTGTGCATAAAACAGTGCTGACTGCATTGTAGAAACAGGATACATAGGTTTTATAGACTTTGTAGAGTATTTGAGAACTTTTGCATTACATTCTTCCCTGTGGCATATACTTTAATGTTTATAATTACCATTTTGATACTACTTCATTTTATGTGTTTACAACTATGATTTATCATTAAATTTTAAGTATTTTTTTTTAAATGTTGTTTAGCAATCTTAGGTTTGGTTATATAATTTTTATGCCTAGAATTTTTCCATGGAAACACATTGCAAATTAGTTTTCATTTATGAGATGAAAAAATAAAATTTCAGATAAACTATTTTTCTTTAAACAGAAGCTGCGAGCAATAGCAGGTGGTCTGAACACTGGGGGATATCTGATAACATTCTAAATGTGAGACAGGAAATTCTGAAAGAGTGCAATAGTAGGAATGGTATGTGAAGATTAGGAGAGCTGTGATTTTCAACTTTCAAGTTCACCTGTTTCTGAAAAGAAAAGAAGACACAAATGTAGCTGACAAAGTATCCAAAGGTATGAGAAAGGACAGGACAGTATTAAGTCATTGGCCAACACCCATTACATTATATTATGGGTTTCAATCTTCCTGATATTGCTGATTGTTTAGTTGTTACTGTTTGTCAGTAAATAGTGCATGCATTTGTGAGGAAGGCTGACTTTGATAGCACATTTTCTTGTCACTTTGACAGCAGGAGTTGAAATTAGTCATCTGCAATAGATTGTTTTGTGCTGTGCACGATGTTGTGGTCTGAATTAGCTGCTAGATCCATGATTTATATAAGTCTTTGCCAGACTGATTTACACTTTATTATTCTTACCTTGACTTGAATTGCATCACTATGAAATAAAAGCTGAAAAAGATATGAACAGAAATTGTCAAAACATACTAAAATGTTTTAAAATAATGACATGTAGCCTGGATGTCCTTGCAAGGTATTACTTGAAAAGGTCAGAAGACAAAAGAAAGGAAATGGATTGTAAATGGATCTCTATGCGCTTAGAATTGTGTTTGAGTTCTTTCTGTTTAGAAAGCAAGAGGATACAGTTTTGAAACAAATTTGTATTCTTTACTGTGAAATGTGGGCTAGTAATGAAACACCACATTTAATCATATATGTCCAAGTACATTTATGAATGTACACACTTAAAACGTTACTTCAAAGGAATAAATCACAGAAACATGTCTTAAACCTTAGTGAATAAGATTCTGAATATACTATATTAAATAAGATGGACTGAATTTAAACATTTTAAAATATTACTATGTGCTATTTTCTCTTCTGTATTCCATGCTTTAGAATTTGAGAAGTCTATATCCCTAATATGAATTTTTTTTCACATACAGAGGAAAATACGTATTTAAAATAAAACACGAGATTTCTATAATGTTGAGCACAGAAATAAATGTTAAGTATTACTTACTTAAGTGTTACTATAAAATCCTACATTTTATATAAATTATAAGATGAATAAATTCAAACAAGAAATATTCCATAATTAATATTTTTGATGCTAGACATTTAGTATATACCATTTTTAAAATAAGTTATTTGATTACACTCAGATACTCTTTATAAGATACAAATGCAAAACAATATTATTATTTCACAATAGTAAAAAATAATTATTATTTTGTTTGGTCAGTATTTGTACATTAATTGGAAATCTGTCCAAAACTTTTTAGTAATATAAAAATTAAAATTGTGTGTACAATCATGTACTCTTTAAGAACATTTCAGTGTGGAAGGATTCATATACAATGCGTCTCCTACGATTATAACACACAGTGATGTCGTAGCCTTCTCAGGTTGATTCATGGTGTGATGTCTGCACAACAGTGAAATTTCCTAATGCATTTCTGAGAATGTATTCTTGTTGTTCTGTGGTGTATGAGTACATATATTTATTCTTATAAAACATATTTCATAGGTCTATTACTCTTTAATTTTAACTATTATATATTACATAAGTATATATAGTATATGCATATGTATATAAATACATGTATATGTGTATATATATATGTGTGTATATATATATATTATATATATCCTTAAGATACAACTTTGAGAAGTACAGTACAATTATTACAAGTCTCCTAGGGCTGCTATTATAACAAATTACCAAATATCTATTGGCTTAAAATAATAGAAACTTAATGTCTCAAAGTAGAACCTATTATTATTAATACCTCATTAATACTTCATACTGAAAGTCTAAAGTCTAAGTGTTGTCAGGGCCATGCTCCCTAAGAAGGATTTATGGTAAGAATCTTGTTACTCTTCTGAGCTTCTTCTGATGACTCTTAGAAATCCTTGTTGTTCCTTATCTTGTTACTGATTCGCTCCAATCTCATCTTCTTCACATAAACTTTCTCCTCATGAAGTGCCTAATTCTAAACAAGATCACATTCTTAGGTTTAAGGTAAATTTGAATTTTGGGGAGACACCATGTTACCTAGGGCACTGTCTGAATATGTTCTTGTGGTGCAAATCATTACTCAATCATGACTCAAAAAATCCAGTCTTAGTCTGCAGTCTAATCATTTTCTTTCTCTCAACATGCTCAGGACAAATGAATAAGGTGCAGAATCAGTTTCAGATGAGATGGGGAATGTGCTTCTAAAACTTTAGAGTTGGAATAGCTTCATAATTTTCATTAATTGTTCATTAGGCATTTGTAAAAATGGAAAGCAATGGAAAAATTATCCAATCTTATTTTGAATATTATTAGTGTCCTAAACAGTTCTATTGAAGGTCAATTTAATAGAATTACCTACTTCTTGAGCTATCAGTGGAAGGGGCAAAATAATTTCTCCTTTAACTTTCCAAAACACAGATGCTAATTGTATAAATAAAGCCATGTCCAAATAATTTTACCAGAATCCATAAAACAGAAACATCTGTTGTTCAGACTCATCCAAGCTATACCTTATTCTGCATTCTGTTTTTATAAACCACAAAAGATAATGTTCACTAGCTGTTGAAGTATATAGACTTTCATGCATTATTTATAAAGTCACTAAAATTTTCAAGTATTTGCATAATAATTGATGTTAGCAATAAGAATATGAGGTTATAAATAGTTTCCAAGTGCCAATAAATGCCAATGGTGGAGATAAACAGAAAAAAAGTGATCTTTATCACACCTGATTTAGTGCTGTTTTTCTTTTATATATCAACAAAATCAGTGGGATATTGACAATGAAAAAGATAGGAACAAATTTTACATCATTAAAAATAAAATTTAAATTATATTTTTGCATGTGAGCATATTCAGATTAGGAATATAAGAATTCTAGATTTTTAGTTATTAGATGAATTTAGGTGTCTTTGGCATATAAATTTGACAAGGTTTTATGTACTTGCTGATGACAAGCATCATGTTAGAGTGCTCATGTTTCATTATTCATCAGCAAGTTCAGCTGATAAGTTTGGAATATACCTTTTGGCAGACCTATATTCCTATTTTTTATTTATGTTATATTGAATATATCTGAGAAATATTTTGTTTAGAGAGAATTAGTAAGGCAAAACATGTGATTAAATATATAAATGATTTGAATATATTTTGTTTTCTTTTGAATGTGGAGGAGATAGGAGATGGATCTTTTAAATTGAAGCTAATGAGATTTCTTTGCTTATGGATATCTCTATAGATCTGAGCAAAGTTTTTTCTTTAATTTATTTTGATTCATTGTACACAAATGGAGTACAGCTGTTGTTTCTCTGAAGTAGAGACACACCATTTGTGTAATCATACATGTACATAGAGTAATGATGTTTGTTTCATTCTGGTATTATTCTTACCTGGGGGTAATACCAGAATGAAACAAACAACCCAATTCCGCCCCTCTTTTTCCTCTATACAATCCATCCCTCCTCCATTCTTGCCTCCCTCCCACTCGGCATTATGAATCATCATTCACTTATCAGAGAGATCATTTGGCCTTTGGTTTTTTGGGATTGGCTAATCTCACTTAACATGATATTCTCCAACTTCATCCATTTACCTGCAAATGTCATAATTTTATTCTTCTTTATGGCTGAGTAATATTCCGTTGTGTATATATACCACAGTTTCTTTATCCATTCATCTATTGAAGGGCATCTAGGTTGGTTCCACAATCTAGCTATTGTGAATTGGGCAGTTATGAACATTGATGTGGCTATTTATAACTTCCTAAGTTAGGTGTGATTACCTGTGTGTGTCTTTAGCAACTATGATCTTTGAAGAAGCATGATTAATTTAAGAATGTCTGAGACCAGTCTGCTTCTGAGATTTCATAATTTTCTTAAATTCAAGAAGCCATAGAAATGATATGTTGGGCTACATACGAAGTTTATCTGAATGACAAACATACATTGGAAGATATCTCATGTAGGTTAAAAACAAAACAAAAAAGGAAAAAAATAAAACCAAGAACCCATAAAGAAATTGACAAATAATAGTGTTATTTCTTGGTGCTATGTCACTACTTGGTCTACTCTTCAGTGTCTCCCAGCAACTCACATTACCTGACAGGAAGCTAAGAAAATAATTTCAGTAGAGAAAGGAATAGTCATTTGTCAATTCCAATTTGCTTGTAAAAATAGGGTTTGCCCCTAGACATTTTCTTCTCTTTTATCTATTGAAGTTTTTGCATCTTTCTATTTTTAACACCTTTTCAGACTTTGGAAAGATGTATGGTTTTCAAGACTCTTCATACCAAGAATATAGTTATAATCTACATCTTGGGCACCACTTACCTGTGCTGTGCCTAGAAATTTATGGATGTCAATTAAAAAATGATGTGAAATGAATTTCTTACTACATGGCATGATTACATAGCAAGCAGCAAAAGGAATTCCAAATAAAAGTTCTCAGGTTCAATGAGAAGTGGATGTAATGGAAAGATGTATAATTCTTGTTTTTAATGAGGCAAAGGACTAGACTCAAGGTGAGTCTCTATACCTTCCGAAAGAAAAAAAAAAGCAAGGATTTGCATGGTTTGAACTCTTCTACCATAGTAAAGGGAAGGTGATCCTGAGTTTTCTGATTGTTTGCCTAGGTGTGTGTCAGGGAAGAAGAGTGGGGCTTGAAAATTGTCAGCAATTGGCATCAATGATGAGGGAAGAATACTACAATTTGAGAAAAATTACAAAAGGTAGAAATCAAATGTATAGCCTTTAGACCTTAAGAATTTCACCTGGAGGGAGAAACACTAAGCATTTGTTCACTGAGAAGTTAAAGAAAAATGGAAATTGGATTTGGCTGAATGATAATATCAATGCTACACATAAGACATTTTGCAGTCATTCAGAGAAGAGATTTGGATTTCATAAGAAAAAAAAAAGATTTCTACTATCCCTGTTTGCCTTTGGAGATTATAGAGGATTACAAGCAGCATGCAGAGGTAATGTTGTATCCTCCAGTTTTACAACAATGAATTCTACTACTAAAATTTATTCTCCTCCTTTTTTTTTCTTTCAGATAAGAGAGTTTCTAAGTTTCTGATTCTTTTTTCTTTCTAGAATTCTCAAATCTTATGTTTACCCCTAAGTTATTATTTAAAGACACTAGGGACAGATAGGGTTTTTCCATTTATCTATTCTAAAGTATACCTCTCCCACCCCCAAATTTAAAAGTTAAACGTCTAAATACTGGCATAAATCAATTTTTAATATTGGCACCCCTTAGCTTGCTAAAGAAAATAAAAAATAATGAAGTTTGAGGCATGATTAATGGATGCTTCAGAATTTGGCTTCTTCTCTTCCCTCCTCTGATTACCTTGTTCTGGGCATGTTGCAGCTTATGCTCACCAGAGATTATGGGTGAGACCATTAATTATAATATTATTTTGAAATATTTTATTATTTCCATAAATAGGCTAATATTAATTTGGGTAGGCATATGTCATTCTTAGGAAAAATAATAAATGTTTTATTTCAATTATGTATGCTTTGCATGTGACCCAATTATCAAGAGTAATAGACAAGACAATATTCTTTGAAGGTTAGATAAATTCTGTATATATTTCAAAAGAGGTGCTTTAACTTTACAAAACTGAATAAAACTCTGTATTCCCAAGGATATCTGGTAACCAAGTTAATATGATAATTAATTATATATGGATTATCTGTAGGAAAAGAATGAATAATGAATGTTTTCAAGATTTTATTAGAGAATGTCTTTTCAAAATGTTCACAGATAATGGTGGCTTTGTCTTTACAATGCTGGTAAGTGAAAATTCATTTAAAAATTAATGTAAAATATTTGTTAATGAAACATTTACAATTTACTTGATGAAATCCAAATAAACAAGGGTTTAAACTTCAATAACCCTGGGCAATATTATCTGTATCCTTAATGCTAAGACATTTAATTATTATGTTCCAAATATGTTTTCCAGCTATTATGTACTATCATTTGACACTTTACACCATGTCCTGTTTTAATTCATTCAAATAGTGCATAATTTGTTCAGTGAGTTTGTACTCAGTCAATAACAGATCTATTGAAATTGATGGGTCTTATAAAAGAAGGAAATCCAGTCATTTCCAAAATATAGATGATCCTGGAGGACATTATATCAAGTGGTATAAAACAGGCACAGAAAGACAGATATCACATGATCTCACTTACATGTGGACCATAAAAAGTCAAACTCATGGAAACAGAGAGTAAAATGGTAGTTAACCAGGGGCTGAGGTGGAGGCATGGGGTTGGGGAGATATTGATCAAATGGCACAACATTTCAGTTAGGAGAAATAAGTTCAAGAGATCTATTGAACATCATGGTGATTATAACTTATAACAATCTATTATTTTTTGCAAATGTCCAAGAAGACGGATTTTACCACAAAGTAATGGTAACTATATGAGGAAATGGTTTGGGAAAAAGCTTGGTTTAGTCATTCCACAATTTTTACATACTTAAAAACATTGTGATGTACACAAAGATTTTACTTAACAATTTAAGTACACGAAGATTTTACCTAAAAATTTGATGAATAATTTTAAAATATAATAAAGATAAATGGGAGTAATTGCAAAGATATCAGAAAATAGTCAAAAGCAAAGAAAAGATTAAATATTATTTCAAATAGTTAAACATGAATAATTGAATAAACAATGATACCTTTTTGATGGAATCTTGAAAGTTGGCATAGGAAAAATATTGAAAGAAAATGAATAATCCAGTTTTTTTAAATTTTATTTTGATTCATTGAACACAAATGGAGTACAGCTGTTGTTTCTCTGGTTGCACACGAAGTAGAGTCACCCCATCTGTGCATTCATACATGTACACAGGGCAATGATGTCTGTCACACATACTGTTATTATTCTTACCCCCCCACCTCGAACCCACCCCTCCCTTCCCTCTATGCTATCTATCCTTCCTCCATTCTTGCCACCCTTCCACCTCTAATTATGCATCATCATTCACTTATCAGTGAAACCATTCAGCCCTTGGATTTTTGGGATTGGCTAATCTCACTTAGCATAACAGTCTCCAACATCATCCATTTACCTGCAAATGCCATAATTTTATTCTTCTTTATGGCTGAGTAATATTCCATTGTGTATATATACCACAGTTTCTTTAGCCATTCATCTATTGACGAATCTAGGTTGGTTCCACAATCTAGCTATTGTGAATTGGGCAGCTATGAACATTGATGGGACTGCATCACTGTAGTAATCTGATTTTAAGTCCTTTGGGTATAGGCCAAGGAGTGGGATAGCAGGGTCAAATGGTGGATCCATTCCAAGTTTTCTAAGGAATCTCCACACTGCTTTCCAGAGTGGCTTCACCAACTTGCAATCCCACCAGCATTGTATGAGTGTACCATTTTCCCCACATCCTCGCAACACCTGGAATAATCCAGTTTTGCAAATATTCATTTGGAGATGAAACAGAAAAGTTTTCAGGATATATTTGAACCCAACTATCAGTTTAAAAACTTGACTTGGAAAGTACTGACATGTAGTGAATAATCAAACCTGTAAGAATTGACAAGATCTCAAAAAAGAATAGTAGACAAAATCAGTATTTGAACCTTGTGAAGTATCATCATAATACCTTGTGAAGTAGTTTATGTATTGAAAGGCCAGGACTAAGAAGAATCAGAGAGAAATAAAGGCTCTTCAGCTAAACCAGTTAAAAGATACTGTCTTTGGCTTTGCCAGGGGTCCCAAGGAAGTAGAATTCCAGAAAATGAGAGATATATGATTACCTGCTTATTTACAATGTGAAGGTGGAAGTAGTAAATGATATTATCTATGATATACACTGAAGAAACTGCAATAAAAACTGCTATAGAATTTAGATAATGGGGAAAAGTCTAAGAATAAGTTATGGGTGTTTTAGGGGAAAGTCTAAGAAAACAAATAAGGTAAGATAAAATAAACCCAGAATTTAAATAATGGACACTGGCTTCATGGTTTTAAGACTTGGGTGAAGGGAAAGTATAAGGAAATAATTAAGAATGAGAAGCAAGAAAGGTAATAAGCATATGTGTAGATAACCCACAATATTTTATGGTTAGATTTCACAGGAAAAATATTAGGAATTCATTAGTGAGTGTTTTGTAAGAAAAACCATAGAATGGAGAGAAACCTTCACCTGACCACTCTAGATGTCAAATGATATGCTTTGGTGGTAGAGCAAGGACATATTTCTGTAAGTCATCTAGTGCATCAGCCACCACTGCCTCCTGTGCTCCTTTAGGTCCCTGTGTAATAGCAATCTTTCAATAGAAGAAACTTGGGATGTACCTCTAACACGTTGGACATTCAGGAGCAAACTGGTGATATTGGCTAAAATTTGATTCCGTTTTCTTGCTTTCATCCTAAATAAAATTTTATCTCTTCTTAAGGAAAATCTGATTTTCCTCATTTAGTATTTGAGTTAAAGCGTGAGAGTAAATATGAAATAATAGATGTCGTGTTTTCTCTTAGACTCTCAAAACTTGTATGAAGTAGGAAAAATAAAGACAAGCAAAAAAAAAAAAAAAACAAAACCAAAACAAAAACAAAAACAGAAAACCCACAAACAAAACAATTAGTAAGGGAGAGACCAAGGCCCTTGACCCAGAAAAGGACAATGCTGGAATGAGAATCCTCATCAAACTTGAAAACATGGAACTCAGGGCACAGAGTAGACAACTGATTGTCCCAAAAGGAAGAAACCTTTCCATGAAAATGGCAGAGGACAGATCTTCCTTACTTCGGAGGAAAAAAACTATTTACATTTTGGCAGACCAAGTATAAATTTCTCTGGTCGTATGGCTATATATGGAAGGCTTTACCAATTACACTTAAGAAAGCAAATAAAATGAGCATTTTAAATGCCACACAGGAGGACAAACCAGAGTGCCCAGGCTGTCACCAGCACATAGTAAACTCACAGTCATCTCACATAAATGTGGGATTAAGATATGTTCATAGAAAGAACAGATATATGATTTGGAGAAGTACCTGAAAGCTTAATGATATACGATTCTGCGTCTGTTTTACATTGTTTTAGCCTAGAGAGACAGTTAAATCACTCTTTCAGGAGCTTCTCAGAGTTGATATTGTATGAAATGAAAATAATCAGATTTCACAAAAATATGTAGAGTGCAAACTCAGTTATAGAATTAAAATCCTTTTATCTGAAATAGTATATAATGAAAATATCTAGATAATGGCCTGGGGAAAAGGTATTAACTTAATACGACTTATTTATTTGGCTACTCCTGGAAAGGGGGCAGCGATCATCTGCACGTATGTCCACAGAAGAGAAGGCAGACGGGACCGTGGGGACTTGTATGTGTCATACACCCTGCAGTCTATGTGAGTGTTGCTCACTGGAATGACACACTGTCCAAGCTGCCCCCACACCAGCAGTGCGGTGGGTAATGGTTATTATGTCGAGGCAATTTTTTCTTTGCATTCTACTTTTTATTTTTACAGTAAAAATTCATTCAGGTGTAACTTTTAGTGTGAAGGAGAATGATATTGAGAGAATTATCCAAATAACTTGCTACCCTACTTCCAGCTTTTTGCAAAGTTCCAGTGGACTGTTTAGACAGACTGAACTGGTTGAAAATCAATATGAAATTTGTTTTTTTCCCCTCCTCAGAATGCTATTATTTCAAGAAGGAAGACACAGGAAAACTTCGTGTATAGGTTCAATGAAAAGGTTTCAACCTGTGCATGTTTTTGGTAGACATAAGCCACTCTGAAGTAGAGAGACTATAACAGAGCCCTGGAAAAGAAAATTGTGAGCTGGGGGCAGAGACAATGATGAGCTAATGGAAAAGAGAGCAACCAGAATAATTAGGACTCTCAAATAACACCTGAACTAAAATAAATAAGAGGATAATCCAATGAATTATCAAAACCAAAGTCAAGAGTCGATATCCAGCCATATACCCAATAACATTAGAGGACAAATTTTGACCAAAAAATTAAAAGCAGGAAAGATATTAGCCTCTTTTAGAAAGAGAAAGCTTTGTAGTCAAACAGATGGAGGTTCCATTCTTAGGTCCTCTATTTACAAGGGCTATTTCATCCTCTTCTCTAAATCTATTTCCTCTTCCATAAAAAGGGTATGATAATTATTTCATTGGATTTTGCTGTGTTGCAGATGCATTTGTGTGGATTATATGAATAATGTATGTCAGCACCTAGTACATTTCCCAGCACACAGATGTACATTAAATGTAGTTCTACATCTGATCCAAAAATCAAAACTGAACAAAAAAGGCCATTTCCCAAAGGACTTTGGAAGATGAGTATGAATTCAGACTTGGAGAATATATCAGCCAGGAAGAGGTCAGATAAACAACCCCATCTATATATTTCAATTAAAAAGGTATTTAACATAAGGACTAAGATATATCAGATAATTAGAGGATGTGTGTGGACGAAGGGGAAAAAAATGCTACTATTTCCGTGAAACTTGAAATGCAGGAATTGTGGGGAAGCAGCTATCATTAGTTTCAGGTGCCTGCTGAACAGGAGATCACTGGAAAATGTTCTATACCTTTTCTCTAATAGGTACATATCTTACTCAGGTGCCCCTCATTAGCATAGTCTCACCTGGAATTCTGTTATCAAGGGATCCTGGGAAAGGTAGTGCACAGGTTTCTCCATTGTAATTCAAAAAATACTTCAGAAGTTTTAAAGAGAGATAGATAATAGGAAACTTGATGCAGGTTGAAACTTTATTAGTTAAACTATAATTAAAGGTAGTGTTTCTTTACCAGTTTGATTTTTTACCACAATCAGTCACCAACTGGACTTCCTCTTCTTAGTACTTGCAATGGTTACAACTAAGTAATTAATTGTTTATTTTTTGCCTAACACCCAAATCCCTTACTACACATTAAAACTCTTGAAGATAAAAACCAAGTCTGTAATTTTCATCAGATTTAGGCCATCAACACTTAATTAGGAAAAAAAAAAAAAACACCAAGATTTTAATTTCCTAAAATGAAGCAGTTTGCATATTTACAAGAGTGCTGAAGGAATACAACTATTTATATAATTATGTAAAATTTTCTGATTCCAGAATTTGGATTTGTTTTTTATAATTCTGTTCCACATAGAAAATAATCATTAAAGTATTTTTTTATAAAAAAAAGAAAACAGAGAAGACTACCCCTGTAAATATATGTTGTAGCTTCTACCTATTATATAATCAAGCTTTTGTGAAGTGTACAGTATATTGTTTCCCCAAGATTTTAAGATCCCATGTCAATATCATCAAGGCTCCAAACCAAAGTACTTGCACTTCATTTCACTCCTTCATTGCCTAACACATCCCACCAAATACCATGTCCTAGATGTTTCTGACAGAAGAACAATTTACCTGATTACAAGGTCATAAAGTGGAATTCCTCCTCAAGAGACTTGTGGAAAAATATGATGCCCCATTCTATGGCAAAACCTCCTACTTGTTTTTATTTTGGAAAATTTTGATGTTCCCTGAGAAAGACTCATTTTAGTGGATTTTCAAATGATAGACTATTTTTTTTTCTCAGAAATTCATCATAGAACATGCTATTAGTTCCCTTGATGGTCAGAATAGATGGAGAATTTGTTTCTCTCTCTCTCTCGAGTTCTTATGTGTACTCTTTTGAGCTTTATCCCTTCTTTACCTTATACTTATTTTATGAGTTTATTTCTTTACCAGTTAATCTGCTGCCACTTCTGTGTCTCTAGGTCTCCCTGCCTTTCCCTGTGTCTCAGTTACTATTGCTTATATTTCTTATCACTATAATACTGGAAGCCTGGAATGATGTTTCCTTACTAAAATTTAACCTAGAATTTATTAATGAATGTATAATCAGGAGGAGATGTTTTCTCAATCTTTTTAAATATTAGAATTCTAATTTAGCAAATGCTTACTAACACAAGGCATTTTTTAGTTAGAGTTTTAGTCCATTTCCTATTTCTATAACAAAATGCCCCAGGTTTGGAAATTTATAAAGAAAAGAGGATTTATTGGCTTGCAGCAGTGTGGGCTGTTCAGGGGTATCATGCTGTCATAAGCTCAGCTCTGGTGAGGACCCCCTTGGTTATGTTACATGGGTGATGGTATCATGGTGGGAATGCATGTAAGAGGGAAAGAATTTCACAAGACAGGAAGGCAGAAAAAATGAGATAACACTGCCGCTCTTTTATAACAATCCATCTCTTGGGAACTAACTGGGATCCTCCTCAGACTATATGAGTCTCCCTTCCTAAAACAGCACGCCAAATATCTCCCTCTAGACTCTACCTCTTCAAGGATTAACTACCTCTCAACATCTCAACAATGGAGACCAAGCTTCTGAACCCCTGGGAGACATACTACATCCAAACCATAAGACTCAGTTTATCTTACTGAATTATGTGGCCACAATTCTGTGTGTTAATAACTTCTTGTCAGTGCTGTAGCTAGTGAACCATAATCACACTGTCAAGACTTAAACTATGCTTCAGTGGTTCACCCCAGCTGACGTTCATCAGAAAGCATGGAATCAGAGATTCTAGGGGAGTGGCCAGGGAGTCAGAAGAGCTGCCTCACATTCTCATTGTAGTCTTCCTTGACTAACTGTAGGTCTTCTGTCTTCAGTTTCTAAAATACAGTAGTGCTGGTATTCTTATGATTTAAGTGGTTTTATTATTAATTGAATAGTGTTATGGTTTATATGTGAGGTACCTCCCCAAAAGCTCATGTGTGCAGTAATGCAAAAAGGTTTAGAGATGGAATGATTGGGCTATGAGAGATTCAACGCAATCAGTAAATGGATCCACCTGAATTGATTAACTGAGTGGTAACTGTAGGCAGGTAGGGTATGGCTGAAGGAGGTGAGTCACTCAGGGCATACCTTAGGAATTTATATTTGTCCCTGGTGAATGAGAGCTCCCTGCTTCCCGAGCAAAGTCCCGAGCTGCTTTTCTCCACCACATGCTTCCACCATGGTGTTCTGTCTCAGCTTGGGCCCAGAGCAATGGAGTCAGTCGTCTATAGACTGAGACCTCTGAAACTGTGAAAGCCAAATAAACATTCCCTCTAAAATTGTTCTTGTCACATCTTTTTGCAATAGCAATGAAAAAGCTGATGAAAACATGTAGAATCGAAGAATTTATTGCAATACAATTCCCATTTTATTATAGTGCCCTTTGCCTTGCTGATGTGATTGGTAAACAAACAAACCTGAATTACTACACATTAATATCCTTTGCTTATCCCCATCCCTCTGTGGGTCTTGGGAAAGACAGAGAAGTGAATGGAAACTAAGAATGCAGCACTCTATGTGTTGCTAAAAGATTAATTCATGTTTCATGATGTTCCAGTCAAACTGAAACACATTTCCTGAATCAAATACTTAAAGCAAGTGGAACTAGAAGGCTCCTTAGTAACAAATTATTTTTACAGGTAATGAAAGAGAGCTTAAATCAAAGCAGTAAGATACCACAGCAATAAGGTCACACTGGAGGATAAATATCATAGCTTGAAATTCGATGATGGCTTTGTGATTCTTCTCATTGTGTGTTTTGTTTCTTTTTAAAAATATAGACTTTTCTTAATTCATTTATTTTTCTTCACATAGAAGAATATAAGAGTAGGTCACTTTAACTCTCAAAGTATATTCTCGTATTGTATTTTTAATACAAGGCTGATCTCAAAATGTATGGGCCCAAAATGATCATAACTATTTATTAAAATGGGAGGATTTAAAAAAATAGATAAGTTAAATAAACATTTCAGCAAAACAAAGCATGTGTCAAGAAAGCTATTTTAAATGGAATATTCAGTGCCATTTTAATTATTTGATTCTCTAAATTAAATAATGTACATAAATTTCAAATAACATTAAAGAAATAAATGCTAAGGAACTATATCGAGAATCCTATAGAATGTCTTAAATTATTGATCAAGCAATAAAAGAAAGAATTTTCATTTGAAATTGAACTATAAAAAGATGTGACTTGGTATTCGATGTTCTTTGGAAATAGCATAATAAACTTTAAGGAGTTTTTCTAAAGCTGCTAAATTTAAAGCATAAAATACTTGACCCAGATTTTTAATGATATTTTACCTCCTGTCTAAAAGCCACCTGCAAATAGCTTATTTGCATGAGGATAAAGCACAAGGGCCTTCATCTCCTTTTTACTTATACTGAGATAACAAACCTCTGTTCATGAAACACAGCATCCTTCTTGTTGTAAGTGTACAACCAGCCAACTTTCTGCCACATCTGGCTGCTGATCTATAAGCTCTGAATAAACAGTAGACATTCAATTGCCAACATCCATTCTTTTAAAAAATGGGGGAATTTCCCCCAGTCAAATTGCCATTTACTAGAATTGCATTTCATCTTTCAGAACAAAGACTTTAAAAAGAGATCAGATTTTTAGTGCAGAATGGAAAACATTTATTAGACACTCTAACGGTAAACCTATTGGTAGTTTGTATGCTAAATCTTTTCACAATATCTAATTATCCATTAAAGTCCAAATAGTTACTACAGGCACAGTAATTTTACAATATCATAAACTCACATGTATATATTGAAAAGTAATTTCTATTGCTTTTTCAGAAACTTACCACAAAGTTATTAATTTTATGAAGAATCTAGAATCAAACTAAGGAAATATCTTAATTTTTTTTCCGCTGGACAATAAAGATGAAGGCAGTTTAAACAATAGCTGCATAGTTTGGCATTTAAAAAGTACATTTAATGGAAAAATGAAGAACAGCTATAGCATCCATAAAATTCAAAAGCTAACATCACCTTCCACTTTTTCCCCACTGCTTCCAGGTGGAACTCATTCTCCTTACCCTAAATCTTCAAAGCATTTGACAATAGTCACAGACTTTTGGAACTCCC
Source organism: Glaucomys volans (assembly GCA_020662805.1). NCBI lineage: Eukaryota > Metazoa > Chordata > Mammalia > Rodentia > Sciuridae > Glaucomys > Glaucomys volans. The sequence continues at coordinate 163,870 of JAJEJO010004367.1, forward strand.
ACCTTAAATATGGTATCTGACAATTCACTAGAGTGTACACTTGTTTTATAATGGAACACATAGCTACACCTCATTGAAACACCTCGCCAACTGGGCACAACTGTACACTGTCACAAGCCTAATTCTTCTTGTGTTTTCTTTGCTTTTTTCAATGAAACCTCACAATATCATGGACACTTTTTTATTATTAGCAGCCATGTCAAACTGTTGATCACCAACACTTATAACCTAACAGAAAACATATACGAATTATCCCAAACTTTCTTTTAGTTCTTCACTTATCATTCATAAACTTCAAGTTTATTACTACCCTTGTTTTGAACTGAGATCACATCAAATTCTTAGACATATTTAAGTTATTGTCTGTCATTCCCAGCTCAGTGTTATCTCAAAATTGATATTAGCTCTTTTCATCTATTTTTATTTATAGGTTATATTTTTCAGAAAATATATATATATATGAAAAAATTTAAGAAAGCTAACATATATACATATATATATAGATAAAGAGAGAGAAAGAGAGAGATAACATATATAAATATATATATAAAGAGAGAGAGAGAGAAAGAAAGAGATAAAGAGTATTTATATCTCTCTCAATTTTTTAAAGTCCAAAATAAGAAAGAAAGGTAAGCTACACAGTATTCAATATAAAGTAGCTAGATCAGTTCTGAGATGCTTAATCCTTCACTGACCTGAATTATCTAGGCAACTTGATATCCTAAAAGGAATAATAGAGAGAAAAAAAAAGAGTTGGTTACCTAAGTGAGAGTGTTCTTGATCATTAGGGAGACTATGCTTGCTTTCTATCCTATGTCAAAAAAGAAGAAATTTCCAAAAGTTAAGGGACAATTTCAGAATGGAGAGAACTGGATATCACTCTCCTGTTGAGTTGCAGACACTAAGCATGTGCCATGTGAAATCATACAATGAAACTGTACAAGATGATATGGTTAGAGGAAAGTTTGGTGTGTGTCCTCAAAGTTTGAAGATACATCCAAATGTGACAAGACCAGCCATGCTACCTGCTTCTTGTGAAAACAAGAACACTGAAAAGTGTTCTAAAACTAATTGTTGGGGCAGAATAGATGCCAGGGGCGGGGGGGCAGGGGGGACAGAAAAACCGTCAGATTACATGTTCACATTTTGAATTAGCAACTATAGTAAAGGCCAAGTTGATGTATTAGAGTATGGCTAGAACATCTAAAAAATTCAAACGCTAACATCAGTAATTTTTCCCACTGTTTCCAAATGGACCTCTTCTAACCCTAGGTCTTCAAAACAGCAGTAGTTTTAGACTTGGAACTTCCACTGTAACGATGGTACATGAAAATACACAAGAGCACATATAAATAAACACATTTTATAATAGAACACATACTCCTGCCTCATTAAAATACTTCACCAATTGGGTGCACCTGTAAAATATAAAAAGCCTGATTTTCTTGTAGTGTAACTGCCTTTATAAATAAACCCTTGTGATATCATGCCCTTCCTGGCTTTTTTTCTTAGCAGTTGCATCAAACTGGTGCTGACTTCTTAAAACCCAGGCTATTGCAAGAAGTCAGCAGGGGAACAAATTACCCAGGTCAGAGAATATGTAAGGGCAGAGTTACAAGAACTTGCAAGTCCATTTTGTGAAAGAACAAGCCTATGAATGCCTGTCACTCCAGAGAAAGTCTATTTGATACAAAAATTTTTCTGCTTCTATTTAAGGAGATTATTTTCATCCTATAATTTTCCTGCTTTCTCTGTTATAATCCTGATAGATCTGCAAATAACAGTCGATAGATAGAGCTAAGTAAGCAAGAAAAACTGGCAAAATTGAACACAGTTCTTTCTGTGACCTGCTTTGAGTTACAGATGAGGAGCAGAGAGGAAGAGTATTTCAATTTGGTTGCAAGATTGTGATTTTGATTAACATTTAACTGGATCTTTTAAAACCTGAAAATAAATCAAAGTTACCAAAATTAATTTTTTTGGTGAAAATTTGAGAGCAAGTTTGAAGGCACCAACATGGAGAAAAAAGTATTTCTTCTTTTACCTCAGTAAGTACAATGATAAATCTAACAAATAAATGAGTTTCATAAGAATTATGAAAATCTTAAACAGAATCATTTACTTATTTAGTCAGCTTTCCCTTCTCATGTGTATGCCTTGTTGACATTATTTGCAGGTTGGTTCTGTCTCCTTTCTTATCTGAGGCATGATCTCTCTTATTTGTGTCCTGTATGTGTGGTGAACGTATTTACTGCATTTCTTTTTTATTTTTGAAAATGATTAAGATGTAATTCCATCAGACACCTATTTCCTAAGGGAAGTCATAAAATTACAAGAAAACAGAATGAAGTACCCTCAGCCATGCATGTAGATAAGACTTGCTGTTTTTATTCATTTTTGGTGGCTAAAACAAAATTCTATTTTTCTCAAGTATACTATTTATTTGAAGGACTCGGATGTTATATTTTATGTCATCTGTGAGCCTGTGTATGTGTAGATGTTTGTGTTTTGCTGCTATTTTAGTATTATAGTTTATGGAACTATCTTGTGGCTTGGGTGTTAAGTCCCCCAAAAAGATGTGTAAAATTTAGTTATTCTGTTGAATAGAGGAGGTAGATAAAGAAATTGCTGATTATTGTTTTAAAACTATTACAGAGAAGGCATAGTAATTAAAAAAATAAATTAAAACTTGCTTCTGCGTTGGATGTGGAAATATGTTAGTTACAAGGAGGTCCCAATTATACTAATGAAGGTCATGCTCTAAATCTCTGTAGCTTTATTAATTTTTCTTTCCTCTGTTGCCTCTTCATTGACTAACTATCCCAGGAATTGCCCTGAAAGGATTATAAAATAGATAAATAGAAGCATAATGAAACTTGAGGTGTGTAGAACAGAAGGCTAATTGGCTGGAAAATGAAAATTGTCACTGGAAAGTGACAGTTGGGTTTTTGAGGCAAGAGAGAAAACAAGTCAGAGTAGACTTTTTACTTTTCAGTAGGATAAAATGAAAACAGCCCCCCATCCCTAATAAAGACAATAAAATTCTACCTTTTCAATTCTCATTTGTTGTTTCCTGTAGTTGACAAAGGAAAAAGAACAATGACTAATTTATAAAACTTTATTTCTTATCTTTTATACTCAGTGACTTTAAGGAAATCCAAATTTTCTGTTATCTGAAAATATTATTATTTCTTACCAGAATGCCAAAATCATTGAACGATTTAATTGACATAATGAATGCAGGAATTTGCAAATTAAAATTTGCTCTAAAACATAAATTCTTTTCCCCTTCACTTTTCACTCATACCACAACCTTTCCCTGTCAAATTCCTCTTTCTATGATCTTTATTGCAGACCCATTTTACATTGTCTGTTGGGGGCAAAACTGTGTAGGTAATGTACACAGAAACTAGAGCAGTGAGTTATAATTGAAAAGGCATGCTGGGGCAGACACTTGAAAAATCAAGCTAAGAAAAAAAGAAAAGAAATATCTTTACATAATGTTTTCCACAACCACAGCAACTTTAACAATGAAAAAAAATAGTAAAATTTTCTTTACTTTAGATCTTGGAATTCACATTATGATTCAGTTCTGAATAGCTATATAATCTTTCTTCATTTTTCCTTGAATGGACTGTTTTATAGTATAAGCAGACAATTTTAACTGTCTCATAATCTGTTAGCTACTAATATCTATAGAGTGACAGTGGGTTTTTGAGGCAAGAGAGAAAACAAGTCAGAGTAGACTTTTTACTTTTCAGTAGATATTAGTAGCTAAGATACTAACCCATAGATATTAGTAGCTAAGATGATCCCTCACCACACAATGCAAGGTGGGATTCAGCCCTTCAGTCAAAGTGTATTTCCAGATAATAAATGGTTAAATATTTTTGAAGAGAGAAATATATTTTTCTCATTTAGCAATCAATGTATTAGTTTTGGGGGTTACTTTCATAATGAAATGGCAAATTTACTGCTTGAAGTTATTATCAAACAAATTATTAAGGAGTGTATTATAGTCATTTTTTATATCCATGGGAGATAGATTCCAGGACACCCCCAACCCCTTCACACACGAAGAGACCAAACTCAGCATGCTTAAGTCCTTTATATAAAAATAGCATAATATTTTCATATAATCTACTCCATCCTCATATATTTTTAAAAATTTACTATGGTCCCCCTTTTTATTAAGCACTATGACAGATTTACCACAGGTTTATGTAGTTATACCACGGAGAAACTTCTCCATTTGTATTTGGAGCCAACATGATGTTTCCTGAAAGATGGGCAACATCTTTCAATCCTGAGCTTGGTATTTCACATTGTTTTTGTGTAACTAATATCATAATTTCTCACACTGTATTTTGTTAAGTGTCACAAGTAAATTTTTTTTCATGTTCTCAGTAAAAAAAAATCATTAAATATCTTGAAGTCATTTAATCTTTAATTCAAAATGTATAGTATGAAGAACCAGATTGATGGAGCCCCTTTCTTTCCAACCTCTTCCATCAACATTTACTATTCTTCTTTAGAAAATGAGCGTTCTCCCCAAAGCATTAAGCAGCTTCTCCATAGGCTATAGTAAAGTCTTCAAATAATTTCAGAGTTTCACTCTATGGTTGACTGGCTCCATTGCTCTAGGACCCTGATGAGGCAATACATCATGACGGAAGGGCATGGAGGAGGAATGTTGCTCAGCCCATGGCAGCCTGCAAAGAGAGAGACCTCTTACATATTTTAAAAATCATCTCTAAAATATTTATAATATATAATATGAAGTAAATGCTATGAAAACAGTTTTTATATTGTAATATTTAAGAAATAATACCCTGAATAGAAATCAATATATTTTTCAGTACAGGAACAATTTTGAAAAAATATGTTTTCTCTACTTGATTCTTCATTTATTTTTTATTTAATTGAGTTTTAATGCTACA
>JAJEJO010004368.1:0-61402 GCA_020662805.1 Glaucomys volans
CCTAGTTGGAACCTAGAAGGTATGTTTCAACTCTTGATAGACTCCCTTGACTTGATCCAGATTCACCATATTTGGCAGGTTATGAGAGTTTTGCTAATTTTTAGTTTCATTGTAGATGAATTTTCATATCAAAAGTTCATACTTTTAAAAATCTTTTTTGATATATAACTTAGGGATAACCTGTCTCAAAATAAAAAAAATTTTAAATGGACTGGGATGGGGCTCAGTGGTTAAGTGACTCTGGGTTCAATCCCTGGTACCAAAAAGAAAAAAAAAATCTTTTTGATAGGTTTCATGGAAGGAAGAAAACAAAACTTTATGTCCACCATCTTTTAACTATAACTATCCTTAAGTTAAATTTTTAACTCTAGTTTATGCACTCCCTGGGTAATCATTTGTTTCACTTAGTTTCACTTTAAGACATTTGTTGAGGATGTAATGGATGCAGAACAGTATGTAAAATGTTACTAAAGATATAAAAATGAGTAAGACTCAAGACCTACTTTCAAGGAACATATGGTGTAACGTGAACAAGAAGAGAAACCCTTAAGTAACCATAATAAGACATTGAAATGGGGTCAGTGAATAATCATTGTTATGACAGTGATGATGATGAAAGAAGCTACAGAATTAGACAAGAGTGTGATCAGAGTCAGGTGGAGGGACGTGAAAAGTCAAATGGAAAGAGAAATGATGGGCAACATCCATCCTGTGTAACCTGAGGAAGGTGGCACAGCGGCAAGGCAACGACGCGCTTGGAGTCAGATAGACTGGTGATAACGGTGTGGCCTTGGTAAAACCTCTCATCTCTGAACATTGTTTTTCCTTTGTGAAATATCCAATATTACAACCCTGTTCTAAGGATCAAATGGGATAATGTTATGTCGAGACCACTGGGCAATGCTTGGCTCACAGCAGGTGTTTTTGTTTGCAGCACTGGGGACTGAACCCAGGGCTGCTCTACCAGTGAGCTACACCCCCAGCCCTTTTTACTTTGAGACAGGGTCTCACTAAGTTGCCCAGACTGACCCCGAATTTTTTATCTCCTGCCTCAGCCTCCCAAATAGCTGGGATTGTAGGTGTGCACTGCCACTCCCAGCTTCACAGTAGGTGTTTTATAAGTGTTTATTTTCTTTCTGAATGAAGTCTGTTTGTATAGCATGAGTCATGACTTAATTGCCGTATGTTTTATTAACTATTTTTTTTAATTTTTTTTAAATTTTTAATTGTAGAGGGACACAATACCTTTACTGTATTTATTTATGTGGTGCTGAGGATCGAACCCAATGCCTCACACATGTGAGGCAAGCACTTCACCACTGAGCTACAACCCCAGCCCTTATTAGCTATTTAACACAAAGCTTTTTTTAAAAACAAGTGATCTTTCCTATTGTTAATTGTATCTGTTATGTAATTGTGTGCCTCTCAACTAAATCATTGCTATAGTAGCCTTCTGTCTGAAAAATCAAATGAGATAATTGCTGTGAAAGGGCTCCTCAAGCTATCACTCAATAACCAGTGTAAGGAAATAACCAGTGTGCATGCAGAGAACATTATCAAGCATGGCTGGAGGGTTTCCACTAAACCCAGTGACTCCCAGCTGAGAATCAAGCATGGGTGGAGGGTTTCCACTAAACCCAGTGACTGACTTCCAGCTGAGAATCAAGCATGGCTGAAGGGTTTCCACTAAACCCAGTGACTCCCAGCTGAGAATCAAGCATGGCTGAAGGGTTTCCACTAAAACCAAGTGACTCCCCGCTAAGAACAAACAAGACTCCACTGCTTCTCAGAGACACAGATATGTGGTCCCATATCTGGGATACAACCAGTGTCCCATATCTTACATTCCCTCCTTTAAAAGAAATCTCAACACCCACCCACTTTGAATAGGGGACACCCTTAGCAGATTTGAACTAGGTTTTACCCAGGTGTGCACTCAAACAAGTTTTGTACTCACTGAAGGCCAGTTTACTGAGAATTATTAGGGTCTGCCTGTGGCTGGCTTGGGACATCGCCAATGTTTTCCATAGAGGTGCAACATGATACACGTGAAAGGAAAATAGGTCAGAATCTCCTGTAGATGTGCTGCCTCGCTTCTCAGCTAAAGGTCATTCTTAATCCTCCTACAGCTCCCAGAACACTGTGTACAGTGGTTTTTCAAATGTTCCAGGAAGGAAATGACTCCTATAAAGCAAAACGGAACAAATTTTTCATGAGCGCAAGAGACCCCAAATGTTTCACAATTCCATTGAAAGCACTGCAAAGATGAGTTCTAGGGAAATTTCATGGTGGTGTTTTTCCCATCATTAGAATTTGAAACCACGTCCCTGGATAGAACCATGGCTGGGACTTTAACCATCAACCTTCTGGGAAAGGGGAGGATAAGAAGGACTCTGTGGGCCAGCCTCACCTCACGAGAGTGCAGAGGATGGTATCAAGTATGGCTGGAGGGTTTCCACTGAACTCAGTGACTCCCCAGCTGAGAACAAATGAGACTCCACTGCTTCTCAGAGTCAGAGACGTCAAAAGAAATAGCAAGAATGTCACTCAGATTGCTAAGAACACACATCAGAACAGCTGGGCCTAACCTGGAAGCTGACAGCTTGCTCCCTCAGGGTCTCCACTTCTCAGGAGGGTCGGCAGCTGGCCCCAGCCTCCACCTCCCACAGAAGCCAACCCAGTCCCCTTCCAGAACCACTGCAGGACCCTAGTCACCCTAAGTGGTTTCCAACAGCTAGACTCATGTTCTTTACTAGGTCAGAGGAGTTATTTTCAAAAGTGAAAGTACATGTGTTATTCTCTGGATATGATCTCATATCTACATTTCCTAAATCCATCACCAACTTATGTTCCCTTTTCTCTATCCATAGCACTTCTCTCATCTAGTTTTGACTCAGCCCTTATCAAAGCATGTGTGTGTAGCTCCCTAAGACATTTATCTGGAAATACTGTGTAGGTGACTCAGAAACAAGTAAGAAGGAAGTATGAGCACTCCAGTATCGCGCCTTTGGTTCACTAACTTATTTTCTAACAGTGAGTAGCTTTTTGGTACATATTAACAAATAAAAATAAGGATGCTCAAAGGCAAAATATATGCATACATACATATATAAATTCAAATACAAATATGTATGTGTAAAATTTAGCCAATGTCAATATAATTTATTACAAAAGTAATATACATTTAAAGAAAAACATCAGTAGCAACATCTACTTAATGACAAAATATATTAATAACTATGCCACTGAAAAGGTTCAAGCGTATGATTTCTAAGCTCTACTATATCCTTTTGCTTTCTTAAATGTCTTCCCTATGGAGGTTGCTAATTGTGGAAATCAGTACATTCTTTGCCTTCTTTTAATCCCTAAAATAAAGCCAGTTCTCCTAAGTTTTTTTAAAAAAAAGTTTTCTTTTTACAATTATCACATGACATAATCTCAGTTCATAATGGGGAAATGTTTGCCAACATGCCCAGGTCTAGCCCATTTTTGTGCCAGCCTGTACTGTATATATTGACTCTAGATTCCAAATTAATTTTACCATTTCTTGCCATTAAACTCATACTACAGAAGTCTTCTAGTTGGGGATGAATTGAGAAAGCTGGGTTTTTTAAATAGATACAGCAAGAAGGTATGGATAATGCTGTTCTTAGTCCACACAATTCTGTCCAGCAAAGAAGCATAGGTGCTTACCTTCAGGCCCGCAGACATCCAGGGAGCTCTGAGATTGAACTCTGCTAGTCTAAAACACTGGATGGAGAAAAGACCTATTTATTTATTTTCACTAACTTTTAATGAAATTAAGCATTTCTTTTGATTATGAAGGTCAGTAACAAACTACAATCGTTACTTGTGACTTTGTCACTAACAGTTGTCAAAAAACTTAAATGTGTAAAGATGTAAATTCATGATTATTTTGAAAGTACAATATTAATTAAGCCTACCAGTAGATCTCATTTAATTTATGTTAAGGTATTAATATTCATGTAAAATAACTCATATTTTTGAAGGCTATTCAATATCTTCAGTACTTGATCTCCTTATTATTCCATGTATTTTGTATTATGCTTTTAAAAAAGTAATTCTGAGAAGATTCCACAGACTATCATACTTGTAAATGAGACTAAGGTTCAAAATCAAAGATTGAGACTCCCAGTGCTAGGTTTCACAGATGAACTTGAATTACTAGTTTATAAATACATCAATCACAATGGAAGCATGGCAGGTGATAATGACCAATGCTGAAGGAATTTAATTTGGGCATATGCTTCTAACAGAGGTTCAACCCTCCTGGACCAAGAAACTTCAATGAAAGGGTGGAGAGAAAAAGAGCCTGTTGTCAGCAAACTTTCGGAACTGCAAGGCAGCCATTGCATAACCCAGGCTTGACTCACTGCTAGCCTCCTTTATTCTGTTTGCTAAAATTATGATATTCTTGTCTTCAAGGATGATTACAGGTTACTAGTCCCACAGGTTCAAAACTGCCCTCTGCAGCTTTTGTAAGTTCCTCTGACTCTATATTTATTGTCCATGAGTTCCCTGATTCTTCGCCCTGCAAGTTCAAGCTTCTGACTTTGACCTAGGGTTCGCTAGGGAAGGAGGACCTTTGTTTCCTACAGAGACCATTCCTACTGGCATGATTCCTCCCTGAGGTTCAGCTGATTCATATTCTCAATAGCTGACTCAGTCATGACTCAATAATGACAACATCATTTTAACTTATAAAATTTGAAGAGAACCATGGACAGAAATAGAAGGGGGAAACATGTAAAATGAATGATAAGAATAAGAAGAAAGCATACCTAATGAATGATTCCCAGTGTTCCTTTGTCATGGTATAAAATAGAAACATGACTAACAATAATACATAATTTATATTTGAGTAGAGCTTTGATGGTCATTATCTTGTTTGATGTTCATAACAACTCTGTGAGGTAAGCAGTTGTAGAAGCTGAATCTCAGAGACCTACAGGACCAGCCAGAGGACATTGGCTAGTAAATGGTGCAAGAGTTAGCACCAGGGTTAGGCCTCCTGCTCTGCAGGCATGGTTGTTCTTTCCCTTAAATGCAAAGTACGAAGATCCCAAAATCCTTAAGTTTGCTGTTCTAGGAAAACTTAAGTAAGGTCAGGTGTGGTGGCACAAGCCTGTAATCCCAGTGACTCAAGAGGTTGAGGCAGGAGTGTTGAAAGTTTGAGGCTCAGCCTTAGCAACTAAGCAAAGCCCTAAGCAACTTAGGAGAACCTGTCCCAGATTTTTTACAAAATTTTAAGTGGGCTCAGATATGGTTCACTCGTTAAGCACCCCTGGATTTAATTCTGGTACAAAATACTAAAAAAAAAAACTAAAAAAAAAAAAAAAACTAAGTAAGGAAAACAAAATAGTAAACACAAGCAAAATTCCTAGGTTTTCTGAGAGAGTTTATGACACAGAAGACAGAAAAAGACCCAGATGCATCATTGGTCATTTTGAGGGTAAAAAAGAAATGATAATATACATAGAAGGATGGACCCAAAGAAACTAGAGATCAAAAACAACTGAAAATCTACTGTAAGTTATATTTCAATTTTTAGCAAGTTTACTGCTAATCTATCATGTTTGGTTCATTTTGATATATATGAGATATTCCCCATGCTGCCACCACATTGTATGATCGATAATACAAACAAAAATGTCTTGATTTTAAAATATATTTCTCATATATTTTGTTAAATAACACCCAGGAAAAAAATATTATCTAACATTGTTGGTCCTATCCAAAAACAGGTAAATAACTTCAGCTTTGGGTTCTTTTATATTGAAATTGGGACAATTTTTTGTTTAGGTTTTTGGTGTGTGTGTGTGTGTGTGTGTGTGTGTGTTTAGTGATTTCTTTAGTGCTCCTAAAAAGAAAAAGAGGTTGGGGCATATGGAAAACTCTGGCTGGCCTCTAAGCAGAGCATGTGCAGGTGGTTGCTCCACAAGTTTCCAGATCCTGATTTGAATCTCAGGGGCCAGAGCTCTGTATGCTTCACAAAAGGCCCTTTGAAACTCCCTTCCCTTCCTGGTTTGACAAAGCCCTAGATGACTGTTCTTTGGGGGACAGATGCATTGGTTTGGCTTGGCCTGCGATCTTCTGTGAAGAACTGTGAGCTAAGCCACCCTTGCCAGTCCAGGAACTGCAGCCTACTTCCTCCATTATATTTAGCTCTTCAGTTATTTTCCTAATGAGCTGTCTGTTTGCCTCCAGCCTTCCAGCCAGAAGACGAATGTGTGCAAATCATAAACTAAATGTCCATTACTCAGGACCTGAGAGGAACTATCCTATAAGTATTGAAATCCATTCATTCTGGAGCTCTTGCTGGGGCTGCCCCTTGATTCTGTTTGACCCTGAACTGGACAGGCATGCTACTTACCCTCCAGTTAGAGCTGTCCCCAGCCTTGTACCTACATTCTCTCAAATGACCATCTCCATCGCTGCCCTAACCTCCCCTTGCTACATGTGCTAAGGTAACTGACAGAGCAACTGGCAACAATATACAGAGATGGAAAAAAATGAAAATATTTTAATTAACCAGGTAGTCACCCTGAGAGAATTTTTTTATATTTATCTGTGACTTTGAATAATCTTTAGTTTGAATTTTATATGGCAGGGTGGTAAAAACCAAATCTAAATATTTTTGATTCGTGGGAACTCTAAAGGTCTTTTCAGGTGTTGCTTACTAGAATTCTATAAGTTGGTTTTTGCTCCTCCCTGCTACCCAAAGTTGATGTGACTCAGAGAGTCAAATCCTGCTGGGAATTTAGAACTTGTCAAGCCTCAATCTGCCTTAACATGAATTGTTTAGCTCCTATCATCCCACTGTTGCAGAGCCCCAATTAATTCAGGGAATTGCAGAACCCAGTGCTTTCAGAGTATTTAAAGTCAAATGATGAAGTTTGGTAGTAGTTTGTAATATTCATTTTCATAGAGTTAATGAACTAAATACATATGGTTATTCTTTTCATCTATGCAAAAAACTTGCATGATCCCAATATCTCACGTCTCCTAAAAGACGTATGTATATATTTTAATAATATATAAAATACACATTGAATTTTCAAGACTTAGGAGGTGCTGAGTAGCAGAACTCTACCAAAACTCTAAGCAGCAGTTTGCATAGAAAGGTGAAAGAACCTGTGGGTGAGTGGCCCATAGGAGTCCCCTGGGATGAGGACATGGTTGCTGTGCAAAAGCAATTGGACCATTTCTGCTCCAGGCAACACCAGATGGGTTTAAAAAAAAATCTAGAGATTTGAGTTTAATTTAGCAGCTTTTAGGTATCAACAAATTCTGTATGAACACCCTGAGTACTGGGTACACAAAAAAATAAACCAGGTAGAGAATGTACATCTTTTAAAGGAATTACAATAGCCATTACAAAAACAAACAACAAAAAAACAAACAATGAAAAAAATTACCAAGACTAAATGTTTTTAAAAACTTCATTTCCAAGAGCATTTAAATATAATGTAGTTATTTTTCAAAATATGGCCTTAAGAATAATTTTGGAGGGTTAAGTTTATGGCTCAATGTTTCAGTGCTTGCCTAACGCTGGAGGCACTGAGTTTGATACTCAGCACCACATAAAAATAAATAAATAAAATAAAGGTATTGTGTCCATCTGTAACTAAAAATATTTTTTAAAAAAGAATAGTTTGGGAAATAGTAAAACTATATGCAGAAAAACTAATGATTAGATTTGCAGTGAAATTTTTAAAATTATGTTTTCAGAGTTCAAAAAACCAATGCATCCCCTCACCTCCAGTATCCCACATGTCCTTGCTGGGTAAGAATGAAGGGACAGAAATTGCAAGATCTACTCAACATTCTGTACCAAGCCTCCTCCCTCTGCCCTGACAGGAAGAAATCATGCAGCCTGGGGATTTTTGTAAACATGAAGTCCTTGCTCAATGCTCTGGGGAAAGTAAACGCAAAGCCTTGGCAGAGGGGAAATCTCTTGGTTTCCAAAATGGAACAATCAGGCCTCCTTTGAGCCACAGAATCCAGCTACACCAAGGGTACGCCTGGGTGGTCACCCTGTGGCCACATCAAATCAAAACACACAAGCAAGTTGTGTCCATTTCCCCAGAAAGTTTTGGATGGAAATGAAAGTAGATGGAAAGTTCACAGGAGCCCCAGCTCCTCGCCTCCAGGACCCTGCCATCTCCTTGGGACCTCCAGGATGAACTTTTCCCACTGTGGTTTGGGATTCACTTGTTAAAACAGAGCGTTTGTTTAGCCTTACACATGAATGAGAGCATATGGAGGGGTATACCTCACTGACCACCACTTCCCTAAGTGATTTCTCTCCCACACTACTCATGGAAAGTCCCACAAAGAAAAAAAATCAATCTTCTGCCCTTTCAACCTGCCTTCTGTCCTACTCAGATGTTGCCAAACTTGAAGCATTAGGGGGCTCCTATCACAAAGCAAACAGAGCCGGAAGGAGAGAACTGCTCTTTAAAAGCTTTTAAATGCTGTTATATTTTTAAAACCACTTACTGAAGAGGTGAGTTATTTTCTACTCCTCCTTCCCCAGAAGCACACAACCATTAAGGTTACCTGGAAACCTGACCAGGAAGCATGTGGCAAATAGCAACCATGCAATAGAAACATCCGGATTTGTCATCTAATAGGACATCATTTCAGCAAAGTCATATTTGGGTAGAGGTGGAATACAAAATTTAATTAGTTTGCATGTCCTGGCTATTTTGGGGGCCATTCACATGAACTTCGGAGGGAGGAGGTTTTGTTCTTAGCTTCTCCAGGAGAGCGTTTAGTTGGCAGTAGTGGGAAATAAGAGATCTGAGATTGGATGCTACAAACACTGCAGACAGCGCATGGGAAGGAAGAAGCAGAAGAAAGAATAAAAAGACATCTGAAGGCATTGCCTCTACTCTGAAAGTATCTCTAGTTAGTTGGAGATATCATGCACCCAGGGAATGACCTGAGAACCTTGGGTTTTCTTTCTTTCCTTTCTTTCTTTCTTTCTTTCTTTTCCTTCAATGTTTCAAAGTAAAACAACATACCATGAAGAACAAGATTTGGGGCAAGAAGACTTCATAGTGAAGGTGATTTTGAATCAGGTAGAGAGACAGATCAACAAAGAAGATGGAGAAAAAGCAGGGATGGGGTACCTGGGTACATTGGCCCTTTTCCTGTGTTGAGAACATGAAACACAACTTAGAAGACGTGTTGCTACAATGAGAAATGTACAGTGCTGTCTACTTGGACGTTTTAATTTTCATTATAGTAGGGATGGCAAAGAAAGAAGACTGTTTTGTGTCTTTGTAACTTTAGCTCCAGACTTTTAAAAAAGGCCTCACTTGAAAGCAGTCTTGCTGCTTCCAAAGAGCTTATTCCTAATGTATATTTCATTTCCAACCAACACCCTCTCTGTGTCAGATGAAGTGATAACAGGTTAATTGTAGAGAAGCAGCAAAGTTGGCTCAGCTGTTTCACCGTGGCCTCTGCCACAGATGTGGGGCTTAGGGAAATCCAGAACAGCAGCAGGGAACAACAAGCCTCCGAAAACATGGTCTAAGAATGTTCATCACACCAAGTTCCCTTTTAGCCTTACCCCAGAATATATCCTTTTTCCGATTCACCATGAAGAAGGGTACCCTATAAAAAACTGTTAATTCTGAAAGTTATGCTATCTGCAACTTATTCTGAAGAACCAACAGAAAACCACAGGGCAAGCTATGGGACAATTCCTGGGCTTTCCACGCTGACTTCTTTCCATTCAACAGTCATCAGTTCTATCAGGGGCATCAGGACATGAGTCAGTAAAACATGGCTACAAATACTTGAGCAACTGTAGAGAATCAGACACTAAAGATAGCGACAGGAAATCTCCATCATACAAACAGTCCTCAGGAAGAGAAGAGGGGTACGTAACAGAAGTCTGGCTGTCATTCTGCACTCCTCACAATTTATATCAAATCAGTGCTTTAAAATCTGAGAATATAAACATATTCTGGCTATTCTTCCATTTGTGTGTTTCCTGATAGTGGGATTCATCAGGCAGAATCACCCAGGGATAGAATGCTCACCCAAGCACCAGTGAATGTAGCCAATGGCCTCCTTGACATATAGGAGGCACCTCACCTCAGCTCCCCAACAAAGAATGAAGCACTTTTCAGACCTGAACCTAGTCTTTCCCAATCAGCCATAAAGGCTGAGAGACATGATTGGAACTTGAAAGACTTAATCACTCTTCTGACATGGATGTCTCAGGAAATTCACTCGAGCCCTCTGTAAATCTGTTTCCCCATCTCACTGGAATCTGCTGTACCCATTTTACAAAGATCAGATAATAAAAAGCGGCAGATGAAATCACAGGTCTACGTGTAGGGGTGTATATGCATTGCTAACAGGTATTTTCCTCTCTAGCCTTACTGTTCACACTGCCCTGATGCACATGGATCAGTCATAACCTTCAAGAAAAGTTTCAGTTTACACTTGTTTCCTCTCGCATGTAAAAGACATACAAACATACACATTTCTTCAATGTCAATTACTTCTCTGAGTGAGAAAGGAAGGAAAAGAATTTAAATCACAAACCAAAAACTACTCATGATACTGCATACATCCACAAGAACAGGATATATGTAAGAGCACTTCTTTCCTATGTGCAGTGGTACAGGAAGGAGTTTAGTTGGACAAAGCTAAATTTGTTGGACTTGGCTTGAAAAATGTTTGTGTTTTTGTTGTTTTTGTGTTTGCTTGCTTGGCAGAGATATTCATATCCTGTGTCTGAAAGGTGCCCAATATGTGCTCCATGCTCCTCCCTTCAGCTTCTGAGCTCTGTTGTTAGTTCCTTTCCTCCTTCAAAGTCGCCTGCCTGCTCACTCCTATGACTGGTCTAGTCATCATTGTCTCTATGGACAAATTCCCTCAGGGTTTCTTGCCAGAAAAACATTTTGCAAGTTTCACCTGAATTTCTACACAATGTACTTTTGAATAAGTAAATGACATACAATTAACCCCTTACCAGCCATGTTTATTTCCATGGTTTCAGTAAGCCTCATAGTTAACATTCCAAAAATATTGAATGGAAAATTCCAGAGATAAATGATTCATTAATTTAAATTGCACACCTATTCTGGGTATTTTGATGAAATCTTTCCCTATTCTGTTCTGTCCAGCCCATGACAAAAATCATCCCTTTGTCCAGAACATGCACACCATATACACTACCCACCCCTTAGCACTTGGTAGCACGTCAGTTATAAGAATATCTGTCATAGTACCGCAGTTTTTCACTTCAAGTCTCCTTTATCTTGTTTAACAATGGCTCCAAACCATAAGAGTAGTAGTGCCAACAATTCAGATATGCCAAAGACAGCTATAAAGTGTTTCCTTTGAGTGACAAAATGAAAGTTCTCCACTTAATAATTTTTAAAAAAAACTTGAAGTAGCAAAGTTCTACTGAAAGAATGAATCTTCTATCCATAAAATTGTGAAGAAGGAAAAAGACTCTCATGCTGGTTTTGCTGTCATACATCCAACCGCAAAAGATACTGCCACAGTACACGATAAAATAGGCATGCACAAAAAAAGTCATATGTATACACGTGTGTGTGTATGTACATGCATGTATGTGTACATATATATATGCATGTGTATATGTATACATATGTACGTATGTGTGTATGTGTGTGTATATATATATATATATTTTTTAGTAGTACCTAAGGTTTCCAGCATCCCACAGAGATATTCCCTGAGGATAAGGGAAGATGAGAGTATAAGGCCACCTATTTTTGGAGCTAAGAGTGACAAAATCTCACACTATAGATCTGACCCAAGCTGGTGTTGACTTTAAAAAAAAAAAAAAGAAAAAAGTGCTTGTGAAATAATCAAAATACTCCTTCAGTTAGCAGGAGAACAATCAGTGACTTAAAAATTCAAATAATGACCCAAAGTGAGGGAAACTGTAATGTAAACTCTAGTTTACAAAAAGCGAATCTGAGTCCCGGAAAGGTCCTGAAATTTCTCATGAACTCATTCTGCCTGTCAATGCTAGGCATCCATGGTGAGCAAACGTGAACTCCAGCCAGCCAGGCAGAAGTACTTTGTTTTCCATTGGGCGGTGATGCCAGATCCCCATTGCTTCTGACAAAGGCCCTCGTCAAGCCTGTGTGTCATCGTTTGCGTAAGCCACAGCAGTTCGGTGCACGCAGACCCACTTCCCGACTGCACAGTAACTCTTTGGCCTCCTGGGCAGCCGAGGCAGGCTGGCCAGTCTGCACAGGGTGCAGCTCCACCTGCTGGACTTTCTGTGATGAAGCAGCAGCCTACAGAGAATGGCAGGGATGGTGTTCAGGGACCCTATTTGCTTTGAGGTAGCAGCCAGGCCTGCCTGCAAGGGGAACAAAACACTAGTGGAAATATGTACTCTTCATCCAAACCAGTCTTGGAGTCTGCACACAATCCTTTCCTCATTACAGAATGTGATGTGGTGTGTAAGCAATTAGAGAAATGCAAACCCAAACTAGGATTTCATCTCTCCCTAGTCAGAATGGCACTTATCAAGAATAAAACAACAGTAAATGTTGGTGAGGATGTGGGGAAAAGGCACACTCATACATTGCTGGTGGGAGTGCAAGTTGGTGCAGCCACTATGGAAAGCAGTATAGAGATTCCTGAGAAAACTTGGAATGGATCAACCATTTGACTCAGTTATCCCACTCCTTGGTCTATACCCAAAGGACTTAAAATCAGCATAATACAGTGATGCAGCCACATCAATGTTCATAGCAGCTCAATTCACAATATGAATTGAACCAACCTAGCTGCCCTTCAACAGATGAATGGATAAAAAAAATGTGGTATATATATATATATATATACATATAGGATGGAATATTACTCAGCCTTAAAGAACAATGAAATTATAGCATTTGCCAGTAAATGGATGGAGCTGGAAAATATCATGCTAAGCGAAATAAGCCAATCCCAAAAAACCAAAGGCTGAATATTTTCTCTGGTGTGCGGATACTAATTCACAATGGGGTGGGGGTCTAGGGAAGAACAAAGTTACTTTAGATTAGATAGAGGGGAGTGAAGGAAGGGGAGGGAGTATGGGAGTGGAAATGATAGTAGAATGAATCAGACATTATTACCTTATGTATATATGTAACTGTACAACTGGTGGGATTCTCTGTCACGTACAACCAGAAGAATGAGAAATTATACTCTATTTATTTATGATGTATCAAAGTGCATTCTTCTGTCATGTATAACTAATTAGAACAAATTTTAAAATCCTCAATGAAAGAAAAACCATCATAAAAAAATTTTTTAAAAAAAGAATAAGTAGGTGTTTGTGGTGTGTGTGTGCACACATCTGTAGGGGTATAGTGTGCTGTATGCATGAGTCTAGGATTATACATAACCTTTCAAAATAGGGAAAGTAGCATCACTGTCATCCTCCTTATTGGATTTGTGTGTTGTTCTACAGCTGAGAGAAACTTTTACATAAAGTATTCCATTTATTTTACCACAACCTGTACATGCAGATAAAACAGTCTGAGCCAAATTAATACTAGTAGAATTCACTCATGATGTAGCCATGTTTGAGGAGGACAGCTGATGGACAACCTTTTCCTTTTTTTCAAAGACATCACCCACCTGGAAATGAAGATCGTCATAATCCCCCAGCCAAGCAGGGTTGGCCATCAGGTAGATGAAGTGAAATCCAACCAGCTGTGGGTCTCAAAGCCCAGCCTCTTCTGAGACGCTAGTGGTGGGCACCTCAGAAAACTCAGACAAGCAGTATGTTTAGGGTTTTGCCAGATCCTCTAGCAGTTTGGAGATATGCTCACATGTCACATTTAATAATCAGCTTTTGCTCCCTAAGTTTTCTGACCTGAATCCACGGACATTTGTTAAAAAAAAAAAAAAAAAAAAGGAGATGTGAAAGCACAAAGGTGTTCAGGGAAGGGCCCTGCTGTGCTGGCAATGTGGAAGTGTCTGCTAATAGTTCTAGGAACACCAGGGAGCCAACACATCGACTGTTCTGTGTTTTCCTGGGTACCGTATAATAAAAACTGTATTTTGAGGGCTTACTATAGCCAGGGAGCAGACTTAGTGCTCTTCCTTTATAACCCTTGCAACTGCTCTGTAAGCTATGCACTATAACCAGTGCTGCTTCACAGATGAGTTCTGGCGACTGAGGCCCAGAGGATGAAGTCACTTGCCTAACATTCTGCAGCCCAGAAGAGAGGACTCACACAGGTCTCTGAAGCCCAAAGACTACTCCTAACTAATATTTGTTCTACTGCTTCCCCACTGTCTGCCCTGCCAGACCCTAAACCACAATATAATTTACTGTTTGTTTCAGGGCCAAACTGCCTTATCACCAAATAACCACACCACTCACTCCTACTGACCCCTTGTGTGACAGGAAGACTGGAGGAGAAACCACTCCTTCATTTTGTTTTCAGCCAGGATGTTACACTGGAAAATGATTGGAACAGATAGTTGTGGGTCAGAGATCAGGGGACAGGCCAGACTCCACAGAGGGCAAAAACAAACAAGGCCTCCACAGAGGCTCTTGGGAGTGCTGGGACCTGCAGGGTGGGGCTCTCAAACCTGCCTCCAAATGAAAAAGCCTGCAGAGCATGACCTGGCCCATCCTCACCATCCTCATTGGGGCAGGTAAGGAAAGCAATGTCCTGGATTCAGCTTCCAGTCCTGCCACATACCAGCTGCAGAACTATGGGTAGACTTGACAAACCATACATGGCAGAGTCATCTCCAGAAAACTCCAGAGATCCCAAGGCTTCTCACCGTAAAGTGGCAGTAATGACACCCACTTCACAGAATTGTAGGGTACT
The DNA here is from genome assembly GCA_020662805.1 of Glaucomys volans. Taxonomy (NCBI): domain Eukaryota; kingdom Metazoa; phylum Chordata; class Mammalia; order Rodentia; family Sciuridae; genus Glaucomys; species Glaucomys volans. Next base: position 14,868 of record JAJEJO010004368.1, read on the forward strand.
AAACAAAAGCTGCTGCAAGAGAAAGTGACATACAGGCTCTGCAGATACCGAGCTTTATGCTGATCAGTTGTATAGCTAAATAAATAAATAAAAAGACTATTCTTGCTAATTCTGGTGTATGCTTACATGAGAAACAGCAAAGGGATATTGTTTGCAGTCTTTTGCCCTCTGGTGAAACCTTCTGGACAGAGTGACACAGTTTGAAGTTTCCATGAGGCAGGTTGACCTTGATGGGTAATGAGAGTGACATGTTTTATCAAAATCTTCCTACACAGCCTCAATTCACTTCTATCACACCAGAGCTGTTTTCTAAATGGAGCCAACCAGTTCTGAAAGTAAAAAACAACAAAAATAGTGCCATAATATAGTCTAAAGGCTCAGCTGCACAGGATGGATTGGAGTGAGAGGGGAGTGAATGCTTCTAGTTCTTCCTGTAGGAGCAGGGGAGTAAGACTGAGGCCAGCCCAATGCCCTGGCCAGACTCCACAAGCTGCCTCCAGCCTGCTTCCTGGAAGACCCATCCCCCAGGAGCAGGCAGCCATGCGGAAACTGGCACTCAAGCACAGGCCTCCAGCCTACACACAAAAACCTTTTGTCTGGGAGGTGCTGGAGACGCCACCCGGCACTGTTTCTGAATTAATTTTTTTCCCTTGATCTAGAGATCCTGGAAAGCTGTTTCTATGAATTAATTTTAAAATACCTATGTGAAAATTTATCAGTAATGTGAATGTCCAACATAAGGGGAACGGTTAAGTGTGGAATGGCATATCCCATGATGTTTATGGGAGTTTGTAAAACTGCAGAAAGCATGCAAGAGCATAAAGGAAGGCTCCTGCTAGGCTCCTACGTGAAAATAAACAGCAACAAAAACTGCATACAGAAGTCCACTGAATAGGATTCAACAATATTAAAGTGACCCAACTATTAGTATGATGCTGAAATGGTGGCTAAACATGTCACAACCCATAGGGCTATACAACTCAGAAAGAACCTTAACATAAATGGTAGACTTCAGTTAATAATGATGTATCAATATTGGTTCATTAACTCTAACAAATGTACCACTACAATCTGTTCAATTTTATTGCAAACCTAAAACTGTTCTTAAAAAATGAAGCCTATGAATATATTTTACCTAAAAATAACCAGAAATAAATTAATCAAAATGTTAAAATTAGGCTAATTTCCTTTTCTTTTGCCTTTCTAATTTCCTACATTCTATGTTTATTTATATATATCTTCTTCAATCAGTTAAAACCAATAGAAAGTTTTAGCATTTTGTCTGGGTGACCATTAACTGGGGTAGGAACTGTGTTGGCTCAAGTCTGTCATCTACATCTCTAAATGCAATAGAAATTAAATAAGTTTCACAAATAAAGTATAAGCACCTTCAAATATGTCTTTAGCCCTGTCTACTTTGTAGCCTGCAAATGCGTTACCTGTGGCCCAAGAGAAGGCAACAGATTCAAGAACAGTGGAGCAGGACTGTCATCCCAGCAACTTGGGATGCTGAGGCAGGAGGATGGTGAGTTTGAGGCCAGCATCAGTAATTTAGCAAGACCCTGTTTCAAAATAAAAAATAAAAATGCCTGGGGATGTATCTCAGTGGTAGAGTGCCCCTCAGTTCAATCCCCAGTACCAAAAAATTTTTAAAAACTAATGATTGGGAGAAGAACAGATCACAGTACCTGATGAGTGGATGGCTGGGTCATTATAACTTTAAAATCTCTCCTTAGGTCCCTCTGCACCTGTGTGGGCATTTCAAGAAGCATCTACTGAGTGGTATCCATTAGTAGAGCATGATGGATGCTGACAAGACAGATTGCAAGATGCAGTGTAACCAAATATAAAGCCAGAGGAGGTTCTAGTGTGTGGCAGCTACTACTACAGAGTTGGTTTGAGAATTGGGATCATGCAAACAGAATTTTTAACGGAAACCTGATTCTTGGCAAATCAGTCAATAAATGGTAATTGAAACAGGAGAGCATTGGAGGGGTTTGTTAAATACAGTTTTAAAACTAATCTAGTTTTAGAGCCTCCTGTTAAAATTGTTTTGCAATTTACAATGCTTCTTTACATTGATCTCATTTTCTGTTTTCATTTGTTTTCTTATTTTGTAACCTTGTATGACCATGAGCTCCTTGATGACAGGGCCATGTTCTATTTGGTTTTGCATTCCCTGCTCCCAACACCTTGCCTGGCACATACTTGATTCTTGCAATGAACTAAGATAACCAAGAATTTGGTTACACCTCCTTTCTCCTACTTTGAACCTGGGATGGCCTGTGACTGCTTTGACCAATTAAGTATGATGGAAGTGATATTCTGCCAGCTACAAACCTAGCCATAAAGAGTACTCGGTCCCTTGGAGTCCTGAGCTTCCATATAGGAAGTCCAGCTACAGTGCTAGACCAAGCAGAGAAATCCATTACTACACAAGAGAGAAGGGCCCCTCTGAGTCCAGCCTTCCAGCCTCCCCACCAAGGAATCAGGCAAGTGGGTGAAGTCATCCTTTCCCCTCCAGATCAAATTGCCCACTGCCTGAATATCCCAGAACACTCTGGTTGACTCCACAGGGAGCAGAATCATCCACCTAAGCCTTGCCTGCATTCCTTAGCCACAAAAATCGTGAGATAAAATGAAATGGCTGTCTCAGCCACTGAGCTTTAGGGGTAGTTATTCAGCAACAAATAACTAGAACAGTTCTCACAAAATGTTTGCTGTGGATGGAGGATTTAGAAGGGCCAATGTCTTACCTAGAGGTAAGACCTATCAGAAGATAGAGCAAATTGGCAAAGTTACCCTACTGGGCATCTTTCATCCCTTATTTCCCCTCAGCATGTGAATTTCCTTCTCCTCTTTAGAGAATTCTCTGCCTTACAAAATAGAGCTACCTCCCCTTAGGGAAGATCAGATGCCATACACTCACTTTCCCAGTCTTCCTTGCAGCTAAGGTACAGGCACAGGATGCAAGGTTGTCCAGGCAGAGACTCCAGCCCCACACTGAATGAGAACTGATGAAGTAAAGAAGCAAGCACTCAGCAAGCTCCATTCCCAGGAGAAGACATGGCAACAGGAGCCACGCAGCACAGCCCCTCCAGAGGCCCCACGGCCTCGGCTCCAGCAGCAAGCTCCCATGTCCAGGCTCGCTGGGGGGATACCACTGAATACAGTTCTTGTGCTCAGCAGCCACCACAGCCTCTTCACAGCATTATGATTTGGGGCCACCATTCCCACCTAGAGGCCTGTGCTTTTTTACTCCCAAGACTGTGGTGAGCTTTGCAATGCTTTTAAGTTCATTTTCTGTAGTTACACACTCAGGTTTCTCATTCTAGAGTCCATGCTCTATCACGTCCTTAAAGTCCAAGTCTGCAGAGCAGAAGCAGGAGGACAAAAGTAAAACTCAGGACCCTCATCCCCACATGTCAGCCAAAACAATCCCACTTTTACATTTTTAATACATTTTTTTAATTTGTTCTAATTAGTTGTACATGACAGGAGAATGCATTTATACATTTTGATAAATCATACATAAATGAAATACTATGATCCTTTCTAAAAATTCCTTTGGAAAGTCAGGCATGGTGACAAAAACCTGTAATCCCTGTGACATAGGAAACTGAGGCAGGAGGATCACAAGTTTGAGGCCAGCCTCAGTAACTAAGCAAGACCATCAGCAACTTAGTGAGATCTGTCTCATAATGAAAAATAAAATGGGCTAGGGATGTCACTCATTGGTTAAGTACCCCGGATTAAGCCCTAGCCCATAAAAAAAAAAAAAGAAAGAAAAAGAAAAGAAAAGAAAATTCCTTTGGAAAAATGGTGTTTCTAAAAATTACATTTGAAAATGACCACTTACACAGATAAAATGATAATCTAAATCTATATAGTGAATTATTTGGCAAAAAAAAAAAAGATTAAACAAGAGAAATAGTCACAGAAATGTCACAATGAGCTTCAGACGAATACTCTTTATTCTGAAGGGGGTATTTCCAAACGTTCCTGCTCCTTAAGGTTTGTTTTGATAGAGGAGTAAATCAGGACATGGGGAGAGCAGTGAATACTAAGGCTGTCCACCCACACAACCTAGATTGGGTTATCTGGCAGGCTTAGAGATGGAACCTGACCCCACTCCTTCAAAAGTTCAATAATATTTCAGAGGGCGGCAGCAGCCCCATAGGAGGCCAGCAGACTGGCAGCCACACCAGGGGAAGAGCCAAGGGGGATGAGGAAGCCTTGGACCTGTGATCCAAGACCAACCCCACAGACAGATGCTTCACCTGATGGGTTTGTCCCAGCATGTGTCAGGGCTAGGAATATCTTCTGACCCAGTCACTTGAACTATGGAGATGCCTTGTGGACAATGGATGGTGTGTGTGTGTGTGTGTGTGTGTGCGCGCGCATCCCATGTCTGAGAGCGATATTTTCTGGATTTGAAATGTAAACTCTGGTTTGAAGGGTTACTGATGACCAGGGGTGCTATGTGATCATATTCATGAAACAACATGAGGTAAGAAGAAATGAAACTACATACCCAAAGCTCAAGCATATGACAGAGTGATAGGAAAAAGAAGCTGTGGTTATACACACCACATGGAATCCTTGCTTTTTCTGCTTATTTGTATAAATTCCTGAATTCCCACTGCCTCCATACCAAATGGACTGACTTTGCCTTTTATGGCTTTGCCAGAAAAAAAACTAACCAGCCCATCCATGGGCCACATATACAGGAGAAGACTGAATATCTTTTAACAATATTAATGTTACCAAGATATTTCATGACTCTTTTTCAGACCCCTCTCTTTCTTCATCCTGCATTTGTTTATTTAAATGTGAGAACACTCCCCCAAAGTATTTTCAGTGTGGGTTTTTTTGTTTTTTTGTTTTTGTTTTTTTTGTGGCAAACCTTCTGTGAGGGGAAACCCTCCCCTTTGAATGTGGGTGGAATACAAGATGGGGCAGTGGAAGTAGGTTACTGCGTTTGTTACTTACAGCCAGGAATTCTGTGGGAAGACTTCTGCCATCTGACTTCCTTGTTCTTTTTCAAGATGATTGCTTTTTCTCTAGGGGTTTTGAAGACTTTTTGTTTGTGAAACTTGATTTTTTCTACAACACGTCTAGGTGTGAGTTTTTCTTTCTCTCTCTGTGGAGTTTGCTACAGGCCTATCTAACCCAAAATTCCCCAAGTCTCTTCTAGGAAAATTACCTCCATCACTTCCTCAAACATTTCTAGTTCTCGGATTTTCATTCTCTTCTTCTGGGACTCCTATTATATGAAGGTTGGCATTTTTACTGTCTTCTTTATACCTTAGCTTTTTTTTTTTTTTTAATCCTTTACCTCTTTATCCTTTTCTGCTCTCTTGTGGGAAAATTCTCTTAAGCTTATCTTCCAACTCACTGATTTATTCACTTCACTTACTCTATCCCTCTTATACACTGTGCCCTTCATTTTAAATACTTTTAAAAATATTTTTTAGTTGTCAATGGACCTTTATTTTATTTATTTATTTATTTATTTATTTATTTATTTATTTATATGTGGTGCTGAGAATTGAACCCAGTGCCTCATACAAGCTAGGCAAGCACTCTACCACTGAGTCACAACCCCAGCCCTCAAATACTTTGATAATTAATTTTTCACTTGTTTTTTTATGATTTCCTATTCTTAATTCAAATTGTTAGTATATTCTCTTAAGATGTTCAGCCTTTGCTTTGGAGTATGTAATTTGCAGTTTTGGTCTTTCCTTTAATGTAATTTTACTCCTGAAATATTGAGTTTCTGTTTTGTGAACTCATGTTGAAAGGAGGACTTGGCTGCTCTCTGGCATTCTGCATCAGGAAAGGAGTTTAAGAGGGAGGTGATGAGCCCTGAACATGAGAACCTCTGTCCCTGTTCCCATTTGCACTCCCACCTACAGTTCCTCCTGTTAGAATTAACCTCTAACCTTAAGGAGAAGAGCAATGTTATCAATTCTAGAATTTATTTTCTTCTTCTCTTCTTTTTTTTGGGGGGGAGGCGGTAGTACTAGGGATTGAACTGAGTGACATTCCTAGATTTTTTATTTATTTTATTTTTTAAATTTTTTTATTTTTGAGGATATCATTTAGTTGCCAAGACTGGCCTCAAATACAGGATCCTCCAGTTTCAGCCTCTAAGTAGCCAGAAGTACAGGTGTGTACCACCTTACCCAGGCACTGTTTCCTTCTTGCTTCTCTAGTTTCTTCTGTGCTGTTTTGAGGGCAAGAATTTCAGTTGGACTAGCAGCAGGAAGTGAAACTTCTGAATAAACGACCAATGAATTTCAATAAAAAGGACAATTAGAAGAGCAATAACTCACATGTGAAGCGTAACTAGCCCCATCTTGTGATGGCCTTGACCATTGATTCCTTTAAGTGACCCTACTATCATCTTCCTCATGCAGTCCCTGATTGCTCTCTACTTAACCTCCAGAAGCAGGTCCTGTGGCCATGAGGCAGGAATCTCAAGTCCCTGACCTCAGTGACCCTATCCATTTCTGTATGTAGCTTCTGAAGAACTTGGAGGCTGACAAAATCACCTGAGATCCTTCTTGATTGGCCATTTCAAACATGTGTCACAATGGCCCAAGAAAGTAGGAAGTGTGGTGGAGGTCAGCGATGGGCTGAACTCCACTGAGGAAAGCCTGGATTGGCTGCATCCACCATAGCAGTGACTGGCCAGATGGACAGGACCCCAGCTTCAGGTTACACAGAATAGCAGGTCTGGGAAACAAGGTAGCTTTGTTCTGTATCACTTACTGAGAAGTGTCCTCAATAACCCTTTCCTCTGAGGAACAGTCATTTCCTCAGCAATGAAAGTCCACACTTGTGTGCTGTGCTAGGAGTTTGCAGTGCAAGGCCAAGGCTGAGTACGCACGTACACAGGCTGAGCTGTTGAAACAGGTCTTGCAAACACTTATCTGCCAGAAAACTACCTTTAACCCTGTTTCCTTAGAGAACTCAGAATTATAATTTGCTACAAGTTGTAAGTCAGAAAGAATCAGAATGAATAGTCTTCAGACTTCAAGGTCTCTGACCCTGAACTTAGACCTGAGTATGCCAGCCTTTTCCCCACTGAAGAGCCTCCTGAACACCACATCATTACTTACAAACTTGGGTTAGAACATTCTATTACTGAGGTTTGATGTAGTATCACTCATGTATACTTTTATAGATATGTAATTAAAATATTTCAATGATAGGTTGATCTTATAATATAGACAAGATACCAGACAGTGAGCAAATAGATAATAATAGCTATCACATATCAGTGCTTACCATTGCAAAGCACTATTCTAAGTGATTTAGATGTATTAATTTATTTAGGCCTGTCAGCAAATAAAATTAAGACCATGAGAGCTAAGGAATAAATAAAATAGTTGGAGGGTAGATGGATGGATGAGTAGAGGATAACAGACCAGGCAGACAGATAAAAACTAAGAGCTGAATCTAGAGACTATTGACTTGCCAGACACAGGACTAGACTAGTGAAGAAATTCACTGAGTTAAGGAATATCTCACTGAGAGGGAAAAGCCAGAGTTTTTAAAGAGCTAGCCAGGGAGGTCCATGTGGTTATCACTAAGAATTGACATCCCCTAGTCTGCAAGAACAGAATGAGTCTGCAGTTCTAAATACAGTTGGTCAAAACAAATGCCTACCAGGTAGGAAAAGTCTTCAGTTAGAGCCAGTTGTTAGTGCCTCGTGGTCACTGCAGGTTCATGGACTTTTATCAGCATCGGCTGGTTAAAAGAGAACAGTCCACTGTGATCTTTCCTTGACAAATGCTGCCATAAATTAAAAAAAAAAATAGTTTTCCTTTCCTCACCACATTCTTTTAAATCATTGGTGATTCTAACCAATAAAATTCTTATTTTATGGCCCTGAATACTACGTTACAGAGATTTGCCCAACATCAAACTAGAATTCAAACCTGGAGGGTCAGAGGCCACACTCTTAACTCCTTGGTCAGCAAGCAGAGATCTAAAACCAATCAGTGATATATGTTGCTTATTTTAAATAATTTGAGATATAAAAATCATACTTACAAAATTATTTTTAAATTTCACTTAAATGAACAAATATTGAAATTCAAAGGGTATTATGATTAGTACTATTGTTAGGGGATGACAGATGCAATGGTAGGAACATGAAGTTAAGGGAATAATTCTATAAAATGGGCCCACTGTGCTGACCTTCTACATGCTTTCTTTTGCAAGAAGCAATTTACCTGCAGCTCTGTCTGGCCTAAGTGGACAAGATATGTCACATTCCTCAGCAAACTACCTGTTATCTGTGGGAGAAATGCAGGCCCAAAATAATGTCGATAACAGAAACCCAAGTTACCCCGAAGGGAGAGACTTTTGTGGCTCTTTTCATAGACCAGATCCCAAAACCCAGGGAGATAAGGATAATGACTCCCAACCATAGACTCTGTAAGAATTTATGATTCCAATTAGAACCCGTCAGCATGGGCCAGGGTGACCTAGAGTTGTCATGCCAGTGGGTACCTGAAAGTCTGATGTCACCCTACTGTCAGTCAAAAGTCAAGAGGTGGACCTAAGAGGGACTCTCTGGAAACTTCTCTGGGATCCCCAATAAAACTGGAATGCAGGAAAGTCATGTTGTCCCTCTCCTCTCTGAGAGGACCCAAACTCACTCTCTCCTTTGAGAGTGTCTCCTTTCCCTCTTCCTATCCCTTCAATAAACTCATTCCTATTACTCTGAGCAATATGTCTGAAATCTTTCTGGCTTATCACAAGAATCACAAGATTTTAAAGGTGGGTCCTCACACTGCCTCAGTTTCCTGGAAGGCCCCAGCTCTGCAACACTATGACGAGTTAACTCGATGTTTAACTTTAGATCTGACCTTAACCTTTGCAAACTGCTTTGTATGTGCTGGATATTTTATGAAGAAATGAAAGGATATGTTTTCCTTTGGATTTCATAGCTTGTACTAGGATCCAAGTCTAGCTCTCCACAGTTATGCACATTATACCAGAACCATCCTGAAGGAGAGGGCATCCTCTTTTTAAAGACTTTCTCATTCTTTTTTTTTTTTTTTTTTTTAAAGCCAAAAGAAGCCTCTATTTCAGCTGGCCAGCGACGATCACCCTTACACCTAAAAGCGGTGTGCCGGGAAATTGCCAACTTTCTCATTCTTGTTACCTCCACTTAACCTAGTCATACCTTCCACATCACCAAAAACTTTTCTTTCTGGAAATTAAAAGGACATTTTCTAATCGAACATCAGTAGTACTTCTTTGCCCATCTGTCCCTCCCTGTGTAACTACAGAAAATTCAAGGGTATTGCTTTAAGCCCCTCAAAAGTGAAACTTTTAGAGTTCCAAAAAACATATTCAAGATCTCAGTATGTCACTCAAGGAATCCATAATCATTGTCTTCTCATATTTTAGGAAGAATTAAATTTTAGAAAGAAATGTCTGATAAACTTGATAACAGAATTAACTAAGCAGTTTTTATTCCCAAAAGAGTGGGCAAAGCAACATAATATGATTTTCATGTGAGCAGTATAAACTGATACAAAGACAATTCCAAAAAAGAAGTCCTCAATGGACTTAATCAATGGTAACACCCTTGTAATAATTGTACTACTCCCCTGATGATTTAGTTAATGATGATTATTTTTACGTATGTTTTAGTATGTCTGTTGGAAATCTCAATGTGACCACAGCAAGAGTTCTACCTCAAATTCATACACTGGATTTGAATATAGAGACAACTTCATGGTTTCCTTTGTTGAAACTCTAAGGGTTGTAAACCTGAATATAGGAAGAAGAAGAATATTGTATAAGAAGAAAGAGTTCCATGGCTAAGTTCCATGGCTAAATGTTAAGCTTATGCTTAACATTTTCTTAAGCTTTAAGCATAAGCTTATGCTTAACATTTGAGACTTATCACACTAAGATTCTTAGATTCAATATTTCAAAAGATACTCTGGCAACCTGAATTACTTTTCAGCAATTATTTTCCACTGAATTGGCCATATTTATTCTACTAATTTCTCTTGCAAATGACAGCAATCATTCATAGGCTGGCATTAACAAATATTATCACTGAGAACTCTAATAATTTGGTGTTCATTATTATAACACTGACATGCCTTTGGAATCATTAGTAAAAAAGTTAGCAAAAATTATTATTTTCAATATGATTTTCTTTAAAGCATATGTAAATGGAATTGTGTTTGTTGACAGGAAACTCCTGAATGCTATTTATTATATTATTTATCCATTAACATTTAAAAAATTTTTTTGCAGTTGTAGATGGACAGAATACCTTTATTTACTTATTTTTATGTGGTGCTAAGGATCAAACCCAGTGCCTCACACATAGATAGGCAAGCCCTCTACCACTGAGCTATAGACCCAGCCCACCCCACTTGCCCTTTGTTGGAAGAATAATTCATTCATCACATGCACTGCTCTTTATAGACACTAGGTGGTGCTCTGACCATAATATCTCTACCTGAATCTTAGGAACCCGTTCACCACATGTTCCTACTGCAGGCTCCCACTGAAAAGGCCAGTCTTGGATCCATCTACTAGTGTCAGACCAAGGCTTTTCTTCCTGGTGATGTTGTCAACAATCACTTAACCACCCACTCCAGGGGCTGAACAATAAAGCCACGATCCAGCTCATGCAAACATCTTCCACAACCTTCCAACCACCACAGCCTGGCCAACATGTATACAAGGGAAGATTCTGTGGGAAGGACCAAGTTGGGGCCTTAGGTCTGTGCTGGCCTGACTGTGTGCTGTTTAGCTTCTACCCAGACTTCATTTGCACTGGACTAGCAGCTCAGCACTTGCCAGCACAGGGGACTTGCCACAGGAAGCTAAGATCCAGATTTTCCTGGTCTGTGAATAAGCTTCTCTCCCTATTTCCCAGACTTCTTTCAGTTACATTCTGTTTCCCAAGTTCTGAGCCATTTCGCACAAGAAACATGTGTAAGTTTGCAGCTTCAAAGAAGGACAAATCTCCATATCTGAAGCAGTTTGCAAACATAAGCCAGGGTGTGTGATATCCTCACAAATGATAAGAGCACAGAAAAAGAGGCAATTTGCAAGAACCAGGATATTAAAAAGGCTTCACAGAGATATATTTAGAAACATTTCTATACACTATAGTGTGTAGAACTGGAAAAGGTCTTGGAGAAATCTGATCTGGAGCTCTCAGTTTCTCCAAGTCCTAGAAGTTCATGAAGGTACCTCAGGAGTTTTCTGGCTCCATGCCCAGCCCACCACCCCCACTTCAACCAAACAGCTCTGGTTTGATTGTTTGCTTTACTGGGGTTCTGTGTAAACTTTATTGGAGCAAAGAATCCTATTTTGATTCCCCCAAAAGTGGAAGCTTTAATCTAGCCCAAACTACTCATTTTGCAGATGAGATAATAAAAGGAAGTTGGGGACTTTCCCAAGGTCATGCACAGCTTCAACTGAATCTTAAAGGTAGGAACATTTTGAATATGCTGACGAACGGAAGACAAGGAATCCATATGGTAACCACATCTCCATCTGGCCCACAGGGTAGAAAAGTGTATCTGTCAAACCATGTGAACCCAAAGACAGTTTACTTTTGCCACCCAGGTTCTACTGAAAGATATTCTCTTATCAGAGACAGACACACAACACATAGTTCACACTTACTAAGCCCCAAACCCATAACCCACAGAATTTGAAGGGTAATAAATACTCACTTCATTGCCCAAATGAGCTTTTTTTCTTTTCCATCTTTCAACTTAAAATTATTTACTACTATTTCTCAAAAGGCCTCCACTACAAGTAAGAAAAAGACAGGACCCCTTCATGGAGACCCTAATTTAGGCTTGGCAGTGAATACATGGGAAGACAGTTGGTATATGATATATAAATCTTATTGTTGTAAAATGTTGCCTCCTTCTTACCAACTTTTGTTTTCTTCTTATTTTAAAAAATATGGAATTAATTTCACTCAAATTGAAAGCTTGAGTCAAACACATGAATTGGCAAACCAAGAGTTAGCAGAAGAAATTAACTCTTTAAAATAGTTGGAAAACAAGAAGAACCCTATTGCTTTTTCACTCTGCTGGTGAAAAGAAAACAGAAGGTGTTCCCTCAGTGTCCTGCTCTGTTTTTGGCTAAAGAAGCCCACCTCAAACCAACTTCACAAAAAAAAAAAAAAAAAAAAAAATTTACAAGATTGGGAAATGTAAAAATGCAGGGGGGGTGCAGGTTCATGCCCCGCCAAGTAGGGTCACAATGGAGTCGACAAGAACCCCCAGGTCCTCTCTCACCTCTGCTTTATTCTGTGTTGATTTGATCCTTGGAGGGAAGTTCTCTTGGAGAGAGGCAAAACCCCAACAGTTACAAGCACACAAATTCAAAACCCTCCAGGAAGAGCACCTTTGGTTGAGGAGCTCCAGGTGGTTGGAATTGTATCTCACAGGCTTGAACTGCCTCAGGTGCCCTCCTTGGACATATTGCTTTGATTCTGATTGGTCAGCTTGCATCACACAGCTTCCCTGGCAGTGGAAACTGGGAACTTACCAGAGGTTATATCCTGGTAGAACTGAGTCTTAAAAGATGGAACAGAAGCCAAGGGAAGAGCTGGGGAAGGACAGTCCTCTAAAAGGAAAAATGAGAGTCTGTTGCAGGAGGAAGGATATTGAGCAGGAAAACCTCAAGTGTGGGCTCCCTTCACCTACACAGCTCTGCTTCCCTCTGCTGGTGGCACAAGGCACACCTGATACCTTAAAGGGCTCTAAAGTAACTAAGTAATAGAAACCATTAGCCAAGCTAGACTGCCTTTCAATTATGTGTTCATTAAACAAACGCTTACTTGAGTGAGCCACAGTCTTGGACTGAGCACCTGCAGGGAGCCTTGGGCTAACTGGTTGCCAGCAGCCACTGTCTCAGGAAGCACCACAGGCCAAGTCCCAGGCCGCATTTGGAGTCTTGGCCTACTGTCAACTACTTTTTCTTCCTTCCTGCAAGCCCCAGGGTACCAGCCTTTGTTTTTCTTTCTACTCTTTAATGAGAGTTTTCCCTTCTTCTAACTTTGGCTAGGCATAAGAAGCATCTTTCAAGCTGCCTCAGATACTCTTGAAAACAAGGAAAAAGATTTTCTTTTTTATCAGGACTGGAGATACACTGGACACTGAGAGAAGTTCCATGATTCAGATGCCTACCTGTTTTCTTATGGTTATTATTCCTGATCATGGTCTTTTTCAGGTTCCCACCCTTAGGGTTTCCTGATCTTTGTGCCATTTCTGTCTGCTTTTCTGAAATGGATCTTAGGGAATATTTCTCACTCCTGGGTATTGGCAGAACCAGCTGCCATTCTGTAGCACTTACTCTGGTATGTGGTAGAGCACCCCTGGGCTAAATCTCCAGTGAGACACACACACACACAAGGAAACTGGGGGACAGGGAGTTGCTTATCTGAATTCACACAGCCAGAGAGTGTCAGCCAAAGGATAGGACCTGGGTCTGCCTGGTGTGGAAGCCAGGCTCTCGACTGTTACCCACTGCCTTCTATGGGCCTCCCCTGTGGAAAGCCCTCTTCCAACATTGGAACCTGAAGGCACAGAAGGACAAGAACAAACAAGGTGTGCTGGGACATCCAAGAGCCCCCAAAGACTCAGTAAGGCCTGGTACTTGTGAAGATCACAAGGCTGAGCAATTTCAACTTCAAGCCCAGTGTCTGACAACACACACACATACACACACACACACACACAGACACACACACACTCAGAAGAGATTACAACAGGAGGGTTTTTTTCATGTGTTACTCCAATCTGGTACCTAGTCAGAACCTCCAGTTCTATAAAGTTGACTGTTTCTCAACCTTATTTTATTCATATCCCTTCTGATAAAGTCTCTTTCCACTCTCATCTCAAATTTCAGTAAGGTTCCCAGTGCTTTCTTCACTTCCAGTCTATTTTTTGCATTTCTCTATCTCAGGAGCCAATGGATTCTTCTGAGCTTCACTTCTAGTAGTTCGAATTACAGAAGAAACCCTCTTTTATTTCCCATATATAAAATGACTATGAATATAGTATCTGATTTTCAGAATGTACTCAGATACATGTAAAATATATAACACCTGAGACGGCATAGGCTTCAGCCAATCAGAACTACTGATGGAAGCTAGACAAGCACCAGCCCTACAAATGCCCCAGCCAAGGGTCCTGATACTTCCTGACAGTATCTCTCCCACTCCCACAATGGAGGATAACTGAGTAGGACCAAGTGTTTCTGCTAATTGTGCCTTAAAATTCTACTAGGTGAAGAAGAAACAAAAATGAAGAGTGCATACTTCTCTTTTTCATTTCTTTTTCACAAACCTTCCAACCAGTTTCTTCATGGTAGAGCTGATCATTCTCTCAAGTGCAAGGAATGGAAGTACCCAAGATGAGTAATAACAGTCAGGTGAGGCATATGGTCTATTGCATGGGTATCAAGTGGTTTTGCCCTATTGCTCATCTCAAACTTCAACTATTAGGAAACTTAACAGCTGTCTATACATCAGCCACCCACTTATTACTCCCAAGGGAATTTCCGTTTGCTTTATAGGTCACAAGAGGGTGACACATTTGGTTTCATAATTCTAGAACATTGACCCAGTCCTAGGAGAAGAAGACAACATCCAAACTGGAACAATTCTGCCCTTGCCTTTTAGGAAAGGAGTATGGGAACATGGCAGGGATGTAAAGTGCCTGTCTTCCTTTTGGGAAGCAGTGAGAGCCTCAGTGTAATATTAAAAGTAAGAACATTGCTCTGCTCAACCCCGTTAAACAGCAACAGGGCCCAAAATAGATGGGCCTGAATCAATAGGAAAGTCAAACCAACCATGCACATCATGAAGTTGCTGAAAGGACTTACCATTCAATGCATGTAAAACACCCTCTGCTGATTTCCAGAATAACCAGGTCTTTGCAAGGACTGCAGTTCTCACCTGGAAGATTCAGAGAAAGGGAAAAAAGTTTTTAAAAATTGTTCACAAAAAATGGGATACAGTCAGCCCTCCATAGGTTCCATGTCCACAGATTCCACATTAATGAACTCATCCAACCACAAATTGAAAATACTCAGAGCACATCTATACTAAATATCTAGAGATTTTCTTTCCATTATCCTCTGAAGAATAAATATAAGAGAAATTTACCTAGCATTTACATAAGGTAAGTAACCTAGAATTGATTTAAATTATAAAGGGGAATGTATGTAGGTTATATACAAATGCTACACCATTTATATAAGCCCCAGAGTTCCCCAACAGAGTTCCCCAGGATGTGATCTCTCTTTGGTTCTCTGACTTCAACTTCTTGAGCCCCTTCCAGCATTCTGTGCAAAACCATGGCTCTCCATCCCTCAGTGAGTTCTCCTAATAAACACACAAGAAAACTCACAATTGCATTACTGCTAGACTAGAAACCAAACACTTCCACAATAGGAAACTATTCTATGTATGTGCATTCATTAGTAGCATTATAAAGATGGATAGTTAGAGCTACATCTATTCGAGGTAAATTATTAAATAACAAAGGAAAGGCTAGAAAATGAGGCAGATGTGATACTATTTTGAGAAAAAATACAAGAACATCTCCAGAAGGACACACAAGAAACTGGTAACAGTGACTGCATTTATATATATATGTATATATATATATAATTTTTTTGAACAATGAGCCAGAATAAGTTTTTAAACATTTCTAATGACAAAGGAGGAGAAGCCACCCATCCAAGAGCGTTAGAGAACAAGTTTCAACCCCACTGCTGATGTCCTGGGGGAGGAAAAGGAGGACCTTGGATCTGCAACCCCAAAGAATTCCAGTTCCAGAATCACTTTTTGAACACCTGCTACTAGGAGTTAGCTCCTCTCCCACCTTCTCTTTCCATACCTTTTGCTCCAAGTGATCTATATTTTAGTTCTCTCCTTTTTTGGAGGGGGTGGGGTCACGGGAATTGAACTCAGGAACACTCAACTACTGAGCCACATCCCCAGCCCTATTTTGTATTTTGTTTAGAGACAGGGTCTCACTGAGTTGCTCACTGTTGCTGAGGCTGGCTTCCAACTCACGATCTTCCTGTCTCAATCTCTGGAACCCCTGGGATTACAGGTGTGTGCCACCATGCCCAGTCCATTTTTTTGACATAGATATTACTTTGTAATTTTTAAAACTTAGTATGTTTTTCACATAGGATACACAGATATATCTCATTCTATATAGTCATGCATGATACTCTCAGACCCTACATTTTTATGTTCATATAAGAGATCCTATGGACATGGCTCCACACTTTCATTTTAGACACTAGAAAACGTGGCCTTTGTTATTACTAACAACTATATCATCCTCCACCATTGATATGCCAGAATTTATTAACCAGATGTCTCCAGATGTACTTCTCATCTATCTGAATGACAGTCCTTTAATTGAACCTTACGTTCTGTGGAGGAGGAATGAAACTTGAAAGTTACCCTATGGGGAAAAGATGCTAGGAAAAAGGAATGGAAGAAAGGAGTCCTGGGTGAGAAAGGGCCAAGAGCCTGCTATTTCCTTTTGGTTATTTCCTTACTGGTGATGTCGCTCAACACTTACTGTTAGCTCCGATTTTTATTTTCCAGATTCTGCTTCTCTTAGTTTTACCTCAAGTTCTTTAGATAAATCATTCCAAATAATAGTTCCATCTATACATGTGGCCAGTAACTATTTCTAGGCAGGGCAAGCTGTCCTTTCTAATTAAAGATATTTTTGTCTCCACGTGATTCATTTCCTTTGAGCTTCTCAGCTTGTGTTTATGTTTTTGATGTTTGGGGTTTTTTGTGTTTTTCTTGTTGTTATATTTTGGGTTGTTTTGTTTGTGTGTGTGTGTGTGTGTGTGTGTGTTTTCCCAACCAGTTGTGTGTAAATGTAGCTGTTACTTCTGGGTAAGGCAGGTATTGTACACCTACTGTTAACAATTTTAAGGCTTGTTGCATTGGTAACTTATCAACGTAGATGGTTTGCTTTCCCCTGAAAGTACCACACACCTGGTTAAACAGACCTTGTTTCATTATTGGGTCATCTCAACCTATTGTTTCTCAAGAAAAGCTTGAAACTGTTGTTGTTGTATTTGTTGTTAATATTTATTGTTTTGTTTCGGCATTTCTGACATTGATGCATATCCTTGGTCATGCAGCCAGGCAGACATAAAGTATTCACTTATGAGCCTGAATTGCCTATTGCTGAACATTGCTGATTGTTGTTTAATCTCTAGCACTGAACCAGTTTCTCCACCTTAATTTTGATTTTAACACCTTCCTATTCTGTACTTTCATTATCTTCTCCTTGCTGTTTGCCTCCTCCCTCAGATGAAACCCATGATCAACCATTTTTGTGACTTATCCAGAATCCAGAATCCCTTGTCCCCTTGGGTTTAATTCCTTTCTCCTTTGGTCACTTGGTCTGCCCATCTTCATCTCTGGGGGCTCCCTGGCTATCCCTCCCACCCAGCACTTCCCTCAAGATATGCTCCCCCTTTCACACAAGGCCTTCTGGGTTGGTCCTCTGTCCCCTCCTCCAGCCTGTGACCTTGCTCCATCAAGCATCCTGTCCCCGACCTGACTTCAATTGGTTTCTTCCTCTGTAACCCCTTACCCACACAGTTCCCTCTACTAAAGGTCCTTTTTCTCAATCCTTGTATATTTAAGTTATTGGTTTTTTATTCCATTCTCTGCCAAGTTTTGTTTTGTTTTGTTTTGTTTTGTTTTGTTTTATCTTGTTTTGTTTTGTTTGAAGTGTTGGGGATTGAACCCAGGACCTTGTGCTTGCAGCTGAGCTATATCCCCAACTGAGCTATATGTTTTTATTGGAATGGGGGAGACTACAATTTACAACTTACAATGGACATAAATTCTAATTTCTTGAACTGCAATGTTGATGGTTGTATTGAAGTCCATAGTCACAGCCCACTCTGCCAGCTCCAAGTCGTGGTTCAGAAGGTTTTAAAAACATGAGAGTCCAAAGATGCTCCCTTGATAAATATTTCTTATTAAAAATTTGTGTGAGAGATGACAACCTAATACCCATTTCACTTTAGCACAATACAAACAACCCTAAGCCAACATTGCAGGCATGACACCAGGGTGTGTCATTGTCACCACAGGTCAGAACACATGAAATACAAGAGGAACATCCTACTACTGTACCTACAGTTCAGCAGATTATCCTTCACCCATTTCCTGCACTCCATCCTGAGGTAAACTAATTTTAAATGTTGGTTTCAGTAAGCCAGCTATGACAAGTTGAATGAGAAGCCATCAGAATAGGTTTTGAATTCTTTTCAGTTTTTTGTTTAATACAAATATCTGATTTTGCTGAATCATCACTAAAATTTCATCATGTGTGAAAAACTGGCCAGCCCAGAATATTAATCATTAGCAAATGGAACTTTAAGGAATCTACTAAGTGCTTCCTTGTGATTAAGGTAGTGTGATATTTATATAATAAAACTGACTTGTAGCTTGATCTTTATGGGGGCAGGATCGTCAACCAACACATTAATGCAATATATTAATGCAGATTTTGTGTGTGGGCATTGAAGGTACTTTTGACATTTGGTTTTGTTACATAGAAACAGAATGAATAAATGAACCGTTTTTCTTTTTCTTTTTTAAAGAGGCAAGTATAAGATTCAATTTGGTTCTTCTAAAGGAGGGGAAAGTAGTTGAAAGTAGGTTTTTGTTTTGCAGTCATCATCTGTATGAATTCTTCATAGTTGACTAGTCTACTTCATTGATGTCTGCTTTTCTGATAATTTCATCTACTTCTTCAACTATGAGTTTCCCCCCTAAGTTTGTCATGACATGATGTAACTCTGTTGCAGTGATGTAACCATTTTCCTCCCTGCCTCAAGGCTCTCTTCTTCACTCTCTGTATCTTTTGTTTTCTGACCATCACAGTCAAAACTTCTGGGTCATGAGTGGTGCCATTATCCTCAGCATCCACTTCATTGATCATATCCTTCAATTCCGTTTCTGTTGGTTTTTGACCCTGTGGCCTCATGACGTTCCAAATTCCTTTGTTGTAATGGAGCTATTGACATCTTTACCAAACAGGGAGAGTGTCCTTGAATTCAGCAATCTATACCTCAGTCAGCTTATTAGCCACAGGATGAGGTAAGGGAAGACAAGCAGAGGAAGCGGATGTGGCTGCACCGATACAGGAGCTGTGACCACGGCGGGTGCCTCCATTGCCACTGCTGCTGCTGCTGCAGCTGCTAGGGTGCCGTGGGCACTGCCAGTTGTCACCACTGCAGCCTGAACCACTGTCCAACTCTCTACCAAAGTTCTTGAACTCATGTTGTCCCATCATCCCAGGTGTGGAATACCTATAAAAACCTAATATATAATTATGTAAAAAGAGTATGATTATATTATGATTATTTAATGTGACATATAACTCTAGATTATTACTTTCAACCTATTTTAATGCACCTGTGTCAATTTTGTTGAAACATTTGCAGAACTGATAACTTGGGACTTAATGCATTAAAAGACTAGTCTGCACTGGTTTTCTCTACTTCCTTACCTTCCAATAACTACTTTAAATAAAAAATTAAACATGAAAGTGATACATACGTATGGTAAACAGTCAATGAAGAAGGATGGAAACCATTAGAACAAATAAAAAAAATTTATTTTAAAAAGGATTGAAAATAAAATGTCCTACCTGTCAGGAGCAGTAATTTGAATTCCAGCTTTTGACTGTCCTGTGACAGGAACACACCTGTGATGGGCAGTCCTGGGGCAAAGGCATCAGTTAAAGGCTGCCCAACTGCTATGGTGATGCCCTGCTCAAAAGGAGGTTCTGTGCCTGCCACTGAGCTGCCGGTCTTAACCTGAGTTCAGACCCCAGCTGCCGGAGGGCAGAGAATTATGAACACAAACTGATATTTTAACTGGTCCTCTAGTCTTCAACCTTGGTCCTGTATGCTTTGAAGAAACTTTCTCACCCTTTTGATGTTAAAAACCTGTAAAACCTGTATAATAAATGTCCCAAGCTAGCTCTGGGTCATTGAATCACCATCAGGGTGTTATGTCCCACCTGGTCTCAGCTTTCTCTTGTGTCTGTTTCTCTTGTGTCTGCTTGTCTTCTCTAATCCCCTCATGGTACCCCTTGCCCGGTTTTCTGAATTAACAGTCGGGCGGGTTGCAGCACTGCCTCGTCTAATGCTAGTCATTATCCCCAAAGAGGATGGGAAATATTTATTAACTAATTGAGGAATAGGATCACAAGTCTCTTTTCAGAAAAAAAATGTTGATTTTATGTATTTGTAGTGTTTATGTGATATAAATGAAATATAAATAATAGATAAATAAATATATTTATAATATGTGATATGAACTTGTATATTTTATACCTGGAAATGGAATCACAACTTATTCTAACCTGTGTTTTATAAAATCAATGCTACATGCTGGTGCAAGAGTCTGGGAACAAAGGGAATAGTGGTTACTCTGGTGAAAGTATTTAAATACTTGGGAGAAGGATAAAACAACTTCCTCTTTACTATGTACATTTTTATCATTTGAATTTTGTAATATAAAGAAAAAAAATTTGTAAGATGTTTGTATATTTCTTGTTTGGGGCTGGGGTCATGGCTTAGTGGTGGAGCATTTGCCTAGCATGTGTGAGGCACTGGGTTTGATTCTCAGCACTGCATATATATAAATGAATAAAAATAAAGGTCCATCAACAATTAAAAATATATGTAAAAATAATTTTTTAAAAAAGTTTGTATATTTTTTATCTTGAATATCTTTTCATATTAGCATGTACAGATATAACTCTTATATTTAATGGATTTGAAGTAGCCAGTTATGTAGATTTATCCTGATTTGTATAATTAATTCTGTATTCCTGGATCTTTGGGTTTTAGAGCTATTACTATTACCATTATTGCAAACAGGACCACAAGGAGAATCGTTGTCAATATACCTATGTGCCTTGGTGATACTTCTTCTCTTCCTGCTTGCTCCCAGACTCTTTTCCTCTTGTATTAACTGAACACAGATCTGGTGGTGGCTGCTTTCTGACTACTCATCTTTAAGAAGGTGAGTTTTCCTAAGCAAGCCCTAGCAGGAGGTCTGGTGGGGGAGAAGGCCAGGGTCAAGTTCCAAACCTCCTGGAAAGTTCCATGACTCAGGTCATGGTTGAGAGACTCCATCAGGCAGCAAGAAAAGCAGGTGGAGGACAATCAGGTAGCTCAGGCTGTGAGTCTGCATGGTGCCCATTCACCCCATGAGAAATTCACACTCCTTCCAAGTCAAACTCTGACATTTCTCCAGAAGCTCTACATCCCCCATCAGAAGGCACAGGGCAGGTCAATGTCTCAACTCTGAAGCAGTGACCAACTGGAGAGTGAGATACAGTCTCCCCTTCTTGCAGGTATACTCCAATTTTTAAGACTCTTTCTCTTGAAGCCCTTCTTACTTGGGGGAAACTCCAGCAGTTCTTACAAGGCAAAGGAGGGTAGAAGGCAGGGAGTGTGTGGGGATGATGACAGGGTCAGTTCTGTCACCTTTTATCAAGTCTAGAAAGGGAATTTTACCAACTTGTGGTGGCTTTGTACACAGTGTACAGTATTGACACTTCTTTGTCCTCCCTTTGGCCTCCCAATTCTACTGCAATGAGAAAGTCCTACCCAATAAAACTCTTATCTATTCACCTGCAGTGACTCTGCATTTGTATCTGCTCTCAACCTTCACTCTAAGTAGCCCTCTGAAACCCTATGGTGGCCTTATCCCCTTCTCAACATTTCTGTAATATATACATCTCATTGTAAGATAGATAGATAGATAGATAGACAGACAGATAGACACATCATTGTGTGAAGTGTGATGTGTGACATGGGTATCAGAGACATTAACAATTAAGATTGGAATGGAATAAAAGAACATGTGATTGCCTAGGTCATGACACCAAGTGAACCATGAGTCTTTCTGTGAATTAAAGCTGATGAGAGAAGTAGCTTGACCTTTATTGTTATTTGACAAATTCTAACATTGTACAAAAACACAAATGAGTCTGGTGTATGTTAACGGCATAGCTTGCTCATAACAGGTATTCATATAAAAGTTAGGTTAGAGGCAGGCATGGTGACACATTCCTATAATCCCAGCAATTTAGGAGACTGAGGCAAAAGATTCACAGGTTCGCTGTCAGCCTTAGTAACTTAGCAAGACCCTGTCATAAAATAAAGGGCTGGGAATATGGGAATATAACTAGTGGTAAAATGCCCCTGGGTTAAATTCCCAGTTAAAAAAAAAAAAACCTAGAAATAAGATGATAACAGGAATATTTAATTGTAAAGGAGAGTTCACAGGTCAAGTATAGCTTTGCAGAGCCTTTATTAGCTGGATGAAGCACTGCTGAGCTTCAAGGATGGAGTTGGTGCTCAGATATGCCTCCAGTTGGTAGAAACATTACAAACCCTTTTCTAATACCAATGTGCTCAGATGTGTTTTCAGCAAAGCTTAGCCATGTGACTTTAGGTCCACTCCTGTTTGGAGTGCAAGGCTCTGGTTCTATCTCATATGTCTTTGCCCATATGAGCCATTTCTTTCTGATCCTGAAGAATAATGTCCTCTTACTTGAAAAATGTGTTTGCGTTGGTTGTGGGCATTCAGTTCCCCTGAGGAGCAGCTTCTGCCTCCCTAAGGAACACTAACTCGGCATTCCCTTCATTGATTTGATTTCCTGTCTGTTTCACAGAGGGCCCCAAGGGCAGGCGGCCAGCAGAAAAATGTCATGACCAGAGGTAAGTTCAGGATTTGAGGGTGCAAGTGGGTAGTCTTTGAGGCTCCTTCCAGCCTTAAGTTGCCCTCCCTCTAAGACCCTGAGATTTTCTCTGTAGAGCAGGGAAGAAAGCACCTGCTTTGGACTCATGTCTGGGTTTCAATCCCATGTCTACCACCTCCCTGCTGGGAAGCCTTAGAATTGTCTAAGTTTCCTCAGTTTTTTTTCTTATCAGCAAATGGCAGTACTGATAACTACTATAGTGGGATAATTGTTAAGTAAATACCATTTTGATGATTTTACTCAAAAGTTTTAGGTTAGAGTGCACTGCCTTGAATCAAAGTAGATACAATACCAATCTATAACCTTCTACTCAAGAGCAGAAACCCCACCTCTGATTTCAGTGTTTTCAGCTTCATCCAGTTAGCAACATTCCCACTGATGGCTCACTGCTTCTAAGAAGTGTGTCCTAGGAGATGGTGGTGCTAGGAGATGGTGATGAATAGTGTTGGTACCTGCCCTGCACCTGTTTTCCTCCCTAGAGAGTACCTGTTTGTTTAGGAATCCATGCTTCCCCATCGGAGTTCTTCCTCAGGAGAGGTTAGGACCATTTCCACTGCAGGATGTCCAAAAGGCAGACATTCCATTTCATTCCTTATACTGGTCTTGAAAGATGTGTTTGTGTTGGGTGTGGGCATTCAGGCAGGTCAGGAATGAGCCTGTGGAGCAATTTGAACCAATAACAAGGTGACCTTTGCTGTGAAGTAACTTCCGAACAGTGTCCTCTAGACACTGTTTGTAGACATGAGGCATTCCACCATCAGGCTGGAAGTGGA
Source organism: Glaucomys volans (assembly GCA_020662805.1). Classification (NCBI taxonomy): domain Eukaryota; kingdom Metazoa; phylum Chordata; class Mammalia; order Rodentia; family Sciuridae; genus Glaucomys; species Glaucomys volans. Next base: position 38,509 of record JAJEJO010004368.1, read on the forward strand.
CACAACCACAGGAAAAGGACAGGAAAACAGCTGGAGCCACTGCACTAGGTCAGTCCTGAAGCCAGTTCTGTATTAGACTTTTGGTTTCTCCAATATAACTTTTTAAGGTACTTTAAATTGAGATTTCTGTCCCTTATGACCAAAGACACCCTAAGAGGTACAAGAGTGATTAACATAAAAATCCCTTTGCTTATGAAGTAGCTACTTTGAGAAGATGTACCAATGACAAGCAGCCGCCTACTCCCGATGGAAAGGGGGTTCTAGACTAAAATCAGAGTTCCACATATGGCTGATTACCTAGCAGTCATGTTTTCTCTTACTGGTTCCAGAAAGCTCAGGAATAATTCACACAGCAAGATGCTTAGGGAAGAGAAACTGATCCTGGGGTGGACGGACACACACAAACCAGTTTCCACTCAAAAGGTGGAAGGAAAGTCGGCTGGGGAAAGGCATCTAAGGAGGAATACCTGCTTGTGCTACTTCTGCCTCCTACCTTTGAACACTGTGTGTGAAGGCCAGATGTGTAGATCCATGATGGGCAACTCAAATTCATGAGGGGACGACCAGGAGAATCTCAAGGACACCAACCCTCAACCCCGGGATCACTGAGCTTCTGTGCCAGTTTCCTACCCCTGAACTTCCCCAAAGATGAGATAAAATGAACCCCTTCTCATCAGAACTAGTTTTGATTGGGCATTCTATTATCTCTACCAGAAATATCCTGATCAGGCTGGTTAGAGGCTGCAGCTACAAAAGCTGGGACCATTATGGTCAGTATGTTCACATGTTTTTCTGACATCTGAATCGATTTGCTTTCCCTCAAAGTACATTGGAACCTGTTAAAAGGAAACCAACCTTCCATCTATCCCCAACAAATCCATCCCAAAGAAGATAGGAATTGAAGCCAAGTTTTAAGATCAGATCTCATGCCTGACTCCCTATTTAACTTCACATAAGCAGGTGAAGTATGTTTTCATTCATTATGCTGAGTTTGATGATCAGCAAGAAGACCTTGGGTACCTACCCCTCCAGTTCACCCATTGTATAATATGTCAGAAAGTGCACATGGATTAACTTATCAGTGACAAGAGTAGCCAGAGGAAATGATTTTTGTTTTGTTTTGTTTTGTTTTGGTACCAGGGATTAAACCCAGGAGCACTCTACCACTGAGTCACTACCCCAGCCCTTTTTTGTATTTTATTTAGAGATAGGGTCTCACTGAGTTGCTTAGCACCTAGCTAAGTTGCTAAGGCTAGCTTTGAACTCATGATCCTCCTGCCTCAGACTCCTACGCCACTGGGATTACAGGCATGAACCACTGTGCCTGGCATGATCTTTGTTCTTGAGATTTGTAGAACTGAGAAACACCTGACTAGGTGATTAGTATCAGATAAATATCACTTGGCCCAAACATCCACCTGTGGGAAGACTCCCACCAGTCTGCAATCGCCAATCTCCTATATAGGCTGCCTCCAAATCACTTCCTGGCCACGTATGGTGATAAAATCTTTCAAGAAGGGCACTTACACTGTGTAAGAAGGTCAAACTCAGAATATACCATAGGTGGAGGCAAAATTCTTGAAAAAGAGGCTGAGACAATATCCAGATATACAGGAAGAATAAAAAGATTCTTTTGCAACTGGCATTTGGGGACATTGGAGGGGACAGTGATCAGCCAAGTCAAATCCTGCAAAGTAAGCATGTAAAAAAAGGGAAAACACTCATCTGTGGTCAATTTTTGCAGCCTTTTTCAGCCTGTGGATACAGATGAGACCTGCTAATAGTAACAGCACATATTTCCCATAGATCACTAGCTCACTGCCAACCATATGCCATGGTAGAACTACCTCTCCCTAAAAAGCACCCTCATTTTCTAATAAGCATTTCTAGAAGGGGTTGGGGATATCTCAAGCACCAGGAGGAGCCTGCAGACACACACACACACACACACACACACACACGCTTTTTGTCAACAGTTCTTGAGGTTGGGCTGACCTGTAACACCCCCCACCCCCACACCTCACCCCACACCCTGCCACCAACTGTGACTCCCACTGAAATGCCCCTGAGGTCTCAGCAGCTCTGCTGCTACACCAAAGCTATCAGCCTTTGTGACAATTCAGTAGAGGATCCTATGCTTGAATTTTTTTTTACTGAGCACAAGCCACAGGGTTTTCTGAAAAATGGAGACAACACCTCCCTCTTTACTGTCCCATCTGTTTGTCTCCCAGGTCTCACATAGTATCTCAGGAAAACACCTCCTTCAGTTTGGACCTGTGGCCATCTGTCCTTTGACTTCAGACACCTGTCCCTGGGGCTGAGCTGTGGGACAGACAATAGAATCTTCCATATCCAGCCTCTGACCCAGTTACCCCAGTTCCCAGCTGGCTCTGTACAGACAGGTCCTTTGGGAATTTGCTCCACCAGTTCCCCCAAATGCCTAACACCCAGACTTCTGGGTTAGGCTCAATCAGGATACCCAGCTACAAGGTAATTTAGCAATGCAGAGGAGTTTCAGCAGAGATAAGGAGGTCAGAGGAAAGAAGAGGAGTAAGTAAATTACAGGTGCAAACTTAACACCAAGTTTCATGAAAGGGCAGAGACAGGAAAGCAAGAAGTAAAAGGTGGTGGTAGCACAGTGGTTTTTAACAAGGGAGAGAACTGAACAGTTGCATGCAGAGGAGAAAGAGGTGTCAGGAAGGGAGAGACCCACAGCAGATGCTGAGGAGGGGAGGGTTCCAGAGAAATAGCCAGGTACAAGGTTTCTAGAAAACCAAGAGCCCCATGAACAGGAGCAGCCCCAAAGGCTCTGAAAAACCACAGGTTTGGCTGAAATGAAGGAAGAAGGGGGACACAGACTCTTCCACCCAGGTTATTCTGCAGGGAAGAGAAGCTATAGGTAGGAAGTCTCAACCCGTTGACAATGCTCTCTATTAGCTCCCTGTCTGGGATGCAGAATCTCATTTTCCATTTAAATTTTAGTAGCAACTAAAGCAACAGAAGAAAGCTGCTTCTGGGAGTCAGTTTTCTCCCATTCTATCATAAAATGCTTGGGATTTGACCCTGTGACAATGGGGACATCCAGCTGTGGTCCTGGTCCTGACTCTTTTAAGATACTCTGGTTTCAACATAAAACTTTGTTGTTGTTGTTGTTGTTGTTGTTGTTCTCATAGTTATACATGACAGTAGAATGCATTTTGACACATTATACATGAATGGAGTATAACTTCTCATTCTTCTGGTTGCACATGATGTAGAGTTACACCAATCATGTAATCATATATGCACATAAGGGTAATAATATTTGATTCATTCTACTATCCTTCATGCCCCCACACCCTCTCCCCTCCCTTCATTCCCCTCTGTCTAATCCAAAGTACCTCTATGCTTCCCTACCCACCTGCCTTATTGAGTCAGCATCCTCATATCAGAGAAAACATTTGCCTTTGGTTCTTTGGGATTGGGGCTTATTTTGCTTAGCATGGTATTCTCCAGTTCCATTCATTTACCGCCAAACGCCATAATTTCATTCTTCTTTAAGACTGAATAATATTCCTTGTGTATATATACCACAATTTCTTTATCCATTCATTTGTTGAAGGGTACCCAAGTTGGTTTCATAGTTTAGCTATTGTAAATTGAGCTGCCATAATCATTGATGTGACTGCATCACTGTACTATGCTGATTTTCAGTCTTTGGGGTATAAATCGAGGAGTAGGATAGCTGAGTCAAATGGTGGTTCCACTCCATGTTTTCTGAGGAATCTCCATACTGCTTTTCATAGTGGTTGCATCAATTTTCAGTACCACCAGCAATGAATGAGTGTATGTGTAACTTTTTCCCCACATCCTTGCCAACATTTATTGTTGCTTGTATTCTTGATCATTGTCATTCTGACTGGAGTGAGGTGGAAGCTCAGTGTAGTTTGGATTTGCATTTCTCTAATTGCTAGAGATGTTGAATATTCTTTCAAATATTTGTTGTTCAATTGTATTTCTTCTTCTGTGAAGTATCTGTTCAGTTCCTTAACCCTTTTATTGATTGGGTTATTTGTTTGTTTTGGAGTGGATGTTAAGTTTTTTGAGTTCTTTATATATCCTGATTAATGCTCAATGTAAAACTTTTTTGAGAAAAGATGATTCAATTTTAAAGGTGATATTTCTTTGATTGATTTACCCCACACTGGAGGGGGTCTGAAAGAGACTTAGGAGAAAACTTAGCTCTGCCCAATAGGGAGAATGGGCATACTGAGAAGAGCAAAAGATCTTCTAGTCCTGCAGCCCCTGCCTCCTGTCATGCATAACCCCTGAGGTGGATATGGCACCACGCCTACTCACAAACAGCACAGATGGTCACAGGACCAAATGGAAAAGACCCTCCTTTGATCTAGAGTTTGAAGTCAGGGTTGTGATGGAATTTACCCTTACTGAACTGCTATTCAAGGGTCACCAGCTCAAATGCTGATGGGGTGAAGCAGGTGTTTCAAAGGTCATCCTGCCAGGTGGAACCCATGACAAACTGGAGCCAAAGGGCACAACAGCTACTCCTCTACAGCTGCTGCCACTGAAGAAAGCCAGCTCAATTTTGTCTAACCTGACTTTAGAGAAGTTGCAAGTCCGGATTCTTTTGCAAAATCTCCAGTTTTTATTTATTTATTTGTGTGTGGGGACACTGGGGATCAAACCAGAGGCCTCCTGCTTGCTAGGCAAGCACTCCACTACCGAGCCACAACCCCACACCTACTCTCCAGATTTTTAAATGCTGAAAACCGATTCTATTAAAGCAGTCATAACAAATATCTGAAATATAAGCTAAGTAAAACACCCCACAAGCAATTTCCACACAGTGCAAAGTCACTGTTTCAATTCAGCTCCCTCTAAATGCTGTCAAAGCTTTCAGTTCCTTGAGTGACTCTGTTTCCATTTTAAAAACCAATAGTATTTCCAAGAGGGAAAACAAAAAATTTTCTAAGAGGTCGCTGCCTCCTAAGCCCTCCTTGAGGCTGGGCTATGCACTTTATGCTCCCCTAGAGTGCAACTTAATTCTGATCCCTGCTAAAGGGCATACACTCGTGATGGGCCGGAGGAGAACAAAGACACCCTGGTCTTAGCTACTAATGCCTGAATAGCAAGTGTGCATTCATAGGCACACTAACCCGTGAATCATACCGGGCTGAAATGACTTTGGGGCTGTCCCTTTAAAACTGAAGCTCACAATCAGGCAAACTCCTCCTCCAGGGAGGTTCCTTATTAAATGGGAGCCAGCTGGCTGGGCCACGGTGTAACACCCAAAGCAATACCTGCAATTGAGGAGTCCTCCCGGGGACACTGCAACCTGTCAGCATGGCTCAGGAGTTTGTGAACGGCAAAATTCGGCCCGGGAAGGTGGTTGTGTTCATCAAACCCACCTGCCCCTACTGCAGAAAGACCCGAGAGATCCTCAGTCAACTGCCCTTCAAAGAAGGGCTGCTGGAATTTGTCGATATCACAGCCACTAGTGACACAAATGAGATTCAAGATTATTTGCAACAGCTCACAGGCGCGAGAACGGTGAGTGTGGGGTTCAGTTTTAAAAGATTCTTGGTTCATTCTTTCTTGTCAGGGCTATGAACGTATGCCAGTGCCTTTTCTAGGACACCGCCAGCCAGTTCTCTGTCCTTCAAGGCATCCAGAGGGCTTTGCGGGATGTGGGGGAGGGAGCGTGAGGGAAGACGCTGGTCACTTGAATGGACAGCTGGATAGCAGCCGAGGGTCCCCTCAGAAAAGCAGGGAGCCCAGATGAGTGTGCTGTCAGGTCTGTGGGCCCAACTGCTGCGCGGGAGTCGCCAAGGATTTATTTGGAGGCTTTGTTTTAAGCATTGCCTTGAACTGACAGTTTTCTGCTGGTGGCTGGCTGGACAGGCTGGGCTGGAGATAGGGGGTAAGAAGCTGTGCGAGCTGCACATTTCTGTTATCAGACATGGAATCATGCGCGCTCTTCCTTCTGTTTACACGTGGCCAAGTGGGATTCGCTGTCCTTTGATCTTTTCTCTGGGCTTTCTTTAACCATAACCTAATTTGCTCATTCTTCCTTATCAAACTCCTCCCACTAGAAAAATATCTACTGCCTCATTATTTCCCCTTGCTCTAAATTAATTATGGGATATTTTTAGGCCTGCCAGAGTTCTGGCTTGGCTCTCACAATGGCTTGCTTTGTGATCCCTGGCAAGTCACCACATCTCAGATCTTCAAGGACCCCAGCTGCAAAACTAGAGTGGGTGACCTCAAAGTCCCCCTGCTACAAATATACCATGGGATCCTCTGAGAACGGCTCATTTCTGAAAGCCTCCCCTTCCTTAGCACTTGGCAGAAGCTGGCCAAACAATTTTTGGTTCTGGGAAGGGTAAGATGTCCCACCAGCCCACCAAAATTTCCTTTCAGGAGCCACGTTATGAAACTGTTGGCAGAAGAATATACTATTTAAGTTTTAGTTTCACTGATGGGGGTTTACTCTGGGCTGTGAGTATGAAGTATGGGAAGTGGTTTCTCCCCTTCTCTCCAATAAAAAATTAGCATTGTAGTACAGAAAATGACTATGTTACCTTACTGCCCTGAGCTGAGGTTCTGGAGCAGTCTTGATGACTGGAGAGTCCCTGTGGCTTAGAAGCACAGGGCCAGGTCCCTGAGAAGAAAGGGACCCTGCAAACAACCATGGGTTCCTGCAGGGACTCCTGCCCTGGATCCCTCTCAGCATGTGGTTCCTGAACTTTGCTGACCAATAGAATCACCTGCGGAAGTTTTAAAGTATTCCTATGTCCAAGTCACACTCCAGACCAAAAATATCACTATGCTGTAAGTGGAGGCAGCAGGAGCAGGTATCAGTAGTTTGAAAGATACTTAGGTGATTCCAATTTGCAACAAAGTTTGGGAACTACCTTAAGTCTGGCAGCATATATTCTTCAGCAGAAAAAAGCAAACTTCCTCATGTACTCATTTAATGATTTTTTTTTTTATTCTTTGAAAAGCAACAATATTTTTTTGGAGTCGTCTTTTGGATTTAACATTTAGAAAATGTTCTTCACATGTTCTTGAGTCCAGAATGCATTCCTCTAAGGGGAAGAACAAATCCTTCAAAGCTGTTTGTTTCCTGATCCTCAACAGTGAAGTGTTTATATTCAAGGAGATTGAACACTTGAGAGTAGTTGCTGTCTTAGTTATCCCATAATGACCGAGGTTGCTGTGAGTGTAGTAGAAGCTCAGCAGGACTTGACTCATTACTGAAACAGGCCTTCAGTCATGCTGTGTGCTTGGAGATACCTGCTTTGGTTTTGTTATGGACACAGTTCCTAGATCAGAGCCTTCACTTGGGCATTTGCTAATGCTCCTCTTTCTTCGTGAGGATTGAGTTCTGGTCCATCTCATTTTCCTTCTCCCTGAAGAACTTCTTTGGATACATCTTGCAAGGCAAGATTATTGGCAACAAATTCCCTCAATTTTCATTTGTCTGAGAAAGCTTGTTTTCCCTTCATAATTGAAGGCTGCTTTTGCTGGATATAAGAAATATTTTTACGCATCTATTATGTACCAGGTCCTTGTCTGGACATTGGGAATAGGATGGGATGTGGGAAAACTTTTGCCTTTTTGAACTTGTGTTCAATTGGGGAAGACAATAAATATAATGAAATTGTTGAGGTAAGTGAATGGATACAAGGAAAAATTAAGTAGAAAAGTAGGTAGCTGAGTTTTAAATGGAGTCATTAGGGCCTGACTAAGAGGTGGACATTTTAATATATCTCTATAGAAGATAAAGGAAAAAGGAATTTAGGGGTAGAATGTGGCAGGCAGGGGAATGGCAAGTGCAGAGGTCCTGTGCCTGGCAGGTTAATGGACTAGAAAGAAGGCCAGTATGGCTAGAGCACATGAGTTAAGAGAGCCAGAGGAGATGCTGGGAGATAGGCTAGAAAGGCCTTTAAACCATATCATATGAACTGTGGTTTATATTGGATGGAATGAGATGCCTGTAGTGAATTTCAGATGAGTCACTTGATCTCAGTTTTGAAGGGGTCACTCTGGCAGCTGTGGGAGGGCCAAGGTGGGCCTTGGAACTGGGATATTTGAAGGCAATAGCAGTAATTCAGGTAAGAAATGGAGGCTATGCCAAGGGAGGAGGTAAGGAAGTATAAGTACTGGGAAATAGATTTGAGTAGCTGCACGTGAGTTGTTCAGTGTTGACGGTGCTGCCTAACTGAGGCTGGGAAAAACTCCTCCAGCAGTGTAGGGCTCCATATCGCCAAACTTAGCAGTTATAGTGATAGTTTCCTTTTTCTCCAGGACAGTAACAGACTCAAGTTCCTCCAAGGAGGGGTATGAGCAAAGGGCGGGAGGGGAGGTGGCAGAGGGTGTGTGTTCCTTTTCCCCAGCTGAATCAACAGGGCCTCTGTGTTTCCTGTGTTACCACCCTGTGCCCCTTCTGGTTCACTGGTGTGATTGAAGGTGGTTTTTCTGTTGCCTTGGCTAGAGAGTCGGGGGAGGGCATAGGGGCCTTTCCACTCTCAGGCAAACCAGCTACTTTGCCAGATGGTGTGCACAAAACTCCACCCAGGGGACAGCCTGCTCAGGTTTCAGGGCCTGTCTTGGGCAACTGGAGGCAGCTGTAGGGCTGTGGGTTTTCAAAGCCCAGGTTACCCTGGGAGGAATAAATGGCTGCTCAATGTAAAACAATGGTTTGCAAATCATTGGAGCAGCAGCAGCACCTGGGAACTTGTTAGCAATGAAAATTCTTTGAGTCCCAACAAAGAGCTCCTGAATCAGAAATTGGTGGGGGTGAGGGGAGTGGCAATCTGCATTTTGACAAGCCCTTGCACAATTGTGATGCAAGGTTAAGTGGGAGAACCCACTTCCTAAAGAGAACTCCTTGGGCCTCAGGGCCTTCCTGCTTGCTGCCTTAACTCCAACCCTGAGGTCAACACCTGGTCAAAGGTGCTGATTTGGCAATCTGTAGGAGTGGTGAGGATTGCTCAATTCTTTTCAAAGATATAGAAGTTCCAGAAAGAATACAAGGCTGCCTGTGCAAAGCTCAGGTGGTTTTTATTCAGCCAATGCTTTCAACAGAAGGAGCGCTGCAGCAGAGTGACATCAGGATGACATTAGAATTCTGTTTACTGCTACAACTGACCCACAGCCACATGTTTCTGGGAAGATAGAAGCTGAATGGCCCCAGAAATTTTGGATGGGAGGAGTTTTATTTTCTCTGAAGCAATGTTCAGGATTCAGGGGAAACCCTAGGTTTCCCACCTCATCTTTCCTTCTTTCAATTGACAAGACCATGTTGTGTTGCTGGTACTTCCCACTGAGAGGCCTCCCACGCTCGGCATGGTGGATCTTCTGAGACTGAGGAGGAAGGTTACCCGCAAGCCAGGGCCAGAACAAGTCCTCTGGGTTTTCCCTCGTTCTGGGGGCACAGTAAATAGTGGTGGTTTATTTATTTGTGATACTGGGTACTACTGGGTACTGAACCTAGGGCCTTGTGCATCCTAGGCAAATGCTCTACCACTGAGCATATTTCCAGTCCTTTTTATTTTATTTTGAGACTGGGTCTCATGAAGTTGTTCGGCTTCCCAAGTCCCTGGGATTACAGGCAAGCACCACGATGCCTAATAATTGTACAGTTTTTAACCATTATTTTTAAAGCCCACTTACATTCAGATCCAGTTTTTAATAAGAATACTATACAAACTTATCTATAGTAAATCTGCCCTTTCTCTCATTGTTCTCACTTTTTAAAAAAATTTTTGTTTTAATTGTAGATGAACACAATACCTTTATTTTAATGAGGTGCTGAGGATTGAACCCAGTGCCTCACACGCTAGGCAAATGCTCTACCACCGAACTACAACTTCAGCCCATCTTTCTTACTTTTTAAGCAATTCACTCTAATTATGCTTTCTGGGGAAAATGAAATGCTTTGAAAATACTATCAGTACTTTCTGCCTAACCCCTCTCCCATCCCTCTGTCTAGTATGTTCTTGTGCCCTCCCATCCCTCCACCCCCAGACCTGCCTTCCAAGCACTTAGGCAACTTATATGGTGCTTATGTCTTCACTGCCAGTTAGCCTTGGTGTGACACTCTGGGACTGGAAGCTGCCTGGGTTCAGAGCCAGGACTTTCTTCTCCCTCAGGTTTCTAAAATCCTCCTGGAATTCTGGAATGTGCTTGTACCTATTGGCAGTGGGAGTGACTAGAGAGAAACCCATTCAGCAGGTGTAATGTCTGGCTCGCCTCGGGCCACCCACCCATACCAGAAGTGAAGCCAAACCAGAAGAATCTCCTTGATCCCAGAACTGCAGCATTTTAAACATCTTATTGATACCACCATTTACTGGTGATGAGTTCTGCTTCCTCAGGTGTTGAAGTATAACGCCAGAGAAGCACACCAAGGCAAGCATATTAAGCAGGTTTTATTTAAAAGTAGTAATACAAACTTCTCCCGGGAGGGAGAAGGGGGGCCATGGCAGATGTTCTACAATCCCCGAGAAGTGAGCACACCCTCTGTCTTTCATAGGTTAGGGTCTTCTTTTTTCTGCCTCTTCCTCTGACCCTTATCTCTCCTTCCTGCCTATATGGAGGTGGTGACACAGCAAAAAAGGTGAGATGCAAATGGCATGGGGAAGGGCCATGTGGAGATTCAGGTGGGGGCCCAAGAGGCATTAATTAGCAACTCCCTGCCTGCAGCTTTTGGGGAAGGATAGTTAAGCAGGTAACCTTGGTGATCAAAAGGGCTCTGGGAACACTGACATTTCAATCTCCCAGGGGTGTCTCCAATTTCCCAGACTCTGATGGCCTCCATTCCTCGATTTGACCAGATTCCCTGATTTTTATACTAACTACCTGTCCAATTCTGGCTTCATTATGATGGACTGGGGTTTAAAGAGACTCGGACACCAGTACACTGTCCCCTAGTTGAGGACGGAGCTCACCTATTTTAACAAAATAGATGACTGTGTGTAAACCCAAAACCATAAACCCAAAAATTAGAGACAGAGACCAAATGTAAATACTTTCCATCTCTGTTTAGAAATGGAAGCCCTCCTGGTTGCCCTAGCCCAGCTTGAGGTCTCAGGTGTGGTCCCAGCTTCAGAGAACCAGATTGCAGTCAGGGTGGTCTGGCTACAGCCAGTTAAAATTCTTTCCTTGAAACATGTTTCTGTAGAGCAAAAATTTTAATTCCCTTTAACAAGTTGAACAATCACATAAACAGCATACTCTGTCTGAAAAATATTCTGACTTAAAAACATTCTTTAATGAATGATTTTGCTATTATAACAGTTCCTTAAAAGACTACTGAGGAGGAGGTTTTAAAGTCATTTGAAAACCTTTGGATTGGGAAGATTTTGAAAGGATAAAATACTCTTTCCTGGATTATATTTTTTGTAGGTACCTCGGGTCTTTATTGGTACAGATTGCATAGGTGGATGCAGTGATCTAATAGCTATGCAAGAGAATGGGGAACTGCTGACACGACTGAAGCAGATTGGAGCTCTGCAGTAATTACAGGTGAGTGGCAGGCTAGACGCGAGGCCTGGGACATTGGGAGACAAATTCTACTGCCAAGTCTTATGCTATAGGAGGGCATTCACGCTAAGGAAGAATGAGTTAGTGAGAGGAACTGCAGCATATTTATGAATTTCACATTTTACAAAGGGATGGAGTAGAATTAGCGTCTTCATATTCAGGAGTCTCTGTATTATCCTTGTCCCTCAGCATTCTTTGCTGTTTCTATTTTGCTGCCAACTCCATCCCAAGGCCATCCATAACAGTGTGTTTAAACAGCGAGAGGAAGTAGTTTGGTCATGAGAAGGGAAATGAGGGAAACTGACCTTCCAAGAAGATCCAATTCATTGTTTATTTCCTAGTGGAGCAGACACCACACCGAAGTCCTCCTGCAAAACTGAATGGCAGCACAGAAGATGACAGCATTTCCTGGTGGATGGGATTTTTGAGCACAAATGTTTTTTTTTTTCTTCTTTTGTCTCAGTATTAAAAAGTGGACCAACTTGTCCCTAACCACAGGGCCAAGAATGTTGTTGGATCATCTTGGTTTTCTTCTGGACTGGTCCTTTGGGTTCCAGAAAACCATGACAAGTTTTGGTTTAGTATTCACTGATCCAAAAGATGTTTTTCTCTTTAGCATGTGTTTCTTATTAACTGTTCTCTGTGTACCAGCATGCCTCTACCTCCAAGCCAGTGTTTCTCAACCGTATGTATCCAGATGCCCCAAGGATGAATCTACAGTTGGTTTGCTGCCATTTCCCATCAGCTGAAATTATTTTGCTGAACATGACTTTATGCAATTTGTATTATGAAATCAATGGATATTTTGAGTGTGTTTTTTCAAACCTACCCCACACTATCCCACCTTGGGGGTCACTGCTCTGAGCCATTGTTCTCACCTTGCCATCTCACAGATCTCATTGGTAACATTGCACAATTCTGAAAGGGCACAAGGACCCAATTTGAGAACCTATGAGGGAAAGCTAAGTATGGGGTTGTTCTTCACCAGGATCACATGAATAGAGGCAGCAGGCAAAAAGGCAAACACATGGCGGCACTAGATAAGATGGTTCCAGATCATCCTGAACAACTTGCGATCATTGCATTTAGATTACAGCAAAATTAAAATATAAAATGTAAAACATTAGCAAAGAGGAGCTGGGGTGGTGACTCAGTGATAAAGCATTTGCCTAGCATGTATGAGGCACTGGGTTTGATTCTCAGCACCACGTGTAAATAAATGAAAAAAATAAAGGTCCATCAAAAACAAAACAAAAAAAAATTAAAAAACTAGCATAGAAAACTTATATCCTACGTTTATCCCAAGAAATTCCAAAAGTATATCTGAAAGAAGCCAAATTTTGAAAAATGCTATCCTAAATAATCCCCCCAACACACACACACACACACACACACACACACACACACACACACAGGAAATTTAAGACTTCCATACTGTGAAGTTTGTCTGTCCTAGAATTGCAAGATTAATTTCCTTCTGTGGTATTTAGGGGCAATGGTTTCTTTCTTTTCTAATAAAGATGTACATACAACCATCTCATGGTTTTTATCCTGATCCCTTCCATGTTCTCAAGACTTTAAGGAATAGTATTAATGTGAAATACACTCAGTTTTATTCATGTTTGTTCCTGACATTATGAAGACATGTGCTCCTGTCAATCATTAACTACAAGTGGTTGATATGATTTTAAATTTCACATTGAAATGTCAATTCAAATATTTCAGCACTAATTTAGTGAATAAATTTCAGGGTTCAGTAATTATCTTTTTCATTTTATATGAAGTTTTTCCATTTCCTACCTATTACCCTTGTACTTCTGATTTTTTTCCAGTGTGGGCTCTAGTTACTTCATTCAGCCAAGATTGCTATGGATGATTGTGCAAGTTACACACTGCACAACACTATGAATGCCACCCTGGAGGTTAGGCACTGATCCTGTACTAACCTGCACTTTCATTGACACTCCTGTGTCCTTGCTCCTTGTGTGAAGAGGTACCCTTTCTTCTTTGTTCTGTGTTCACACTCCTCTTCCCTTCAGGCCTGATTTACAGACTGGTAAGTCCTTCTGTGGTATTTAGGGAGAATGGTTTATTTCTTTTCTAATAAAGATGTACTTACAACCATCCCATGGTTTTTATCCAGATCCCTTCCATGTTCCCCTATGCCCTCCTCTGTCCTCATGCCTTTTAACCAGAATATGTCATTGCTCCCTTGTAGTCCAGAAACACTAGCATTTAGGCCCTTTATAACTCTTATCAGGCTGTGTTGAAGTCAATCATCTCTATTGGTCTCTTGACAAATTCAGATATGCACAAAGGCAAGAAGTTGACTCTCATCTCTAAATTCATTTTCTAGCATAGAGGCTCTATTCTATCAAGGCAATACATGCACATGGTTTAAAATGCTAAATAGTACTAAGAAGACTTTCCTGCTGCAATCCTTGCAAACCTCATTCCTTGTTATACATTTATCAGTTTTTGTGGGTATTTAAGCCTATTTAAAATCATTGCAAAATGAACTGGGAGTGGTGGCGCTTGCCTGTAATTCCAGCTACTCAGGAAGTTGAGGCAGAAGGATCCCAAGTTTGAGGCCAGCCTGGGCAACTCAGTAAGACCCTGTCTCAAAAATGAGCAAAAGGGCTCAAAATGAGAATGTAGCTCAATGGTAGTGCTCCAGTGCCACAAAAATACAAAACAAAATCATGAAATGTATGCAAGAGTGAATGGAATGTATAGCTCTATTTAGCACCTACATATCTACCTCCAGGTTAAGAAATAAAGCACCTATATAGAGTGTTTCTAAGATACTGAGTATGTGCCCCTCCCCTCACAGAGGTAACCACTGGTTCGTTTTGTTGCAATTTTTCTAATGTTTATATTTTTACTTCCTATAATATCCCTACCAATTTGTTTTAATTCTGAATAGCAACAGTAACACCACCCTGCCATGTAAAGAAAAGACACTATTACCACAACCATGATGAACAATGCTAAGACAAGATATGCTGAAGACTGGCAGAGTCATAGGCCAGCATCTGCCTCCCAGGAAGTTTATCAGAGCTGTCTCTGGGGAAGCCAGAGGGGCCCTGAGCACATCCTTGGAAAAGCAGAGCACCCCAGGGTTTGGAGGCTATGGTGTAAGCCAGATACTAGGTGTCCCCCCAAAACATGGTCAGTGGGAGTGGACAGCTCTGCATTTTCTGTTCCTAAGCTCAGCATGGCCCACGTCTAGCTTTCAGAAGTTGATCAAAGCACACCCACACCGCCTTCACTGGCCAGGTGTGTGATAAGTGAAGGCAAGCAGAGAATGAATATGGAAAAAAATTATATTGGTTTTTCTCCATTTTGGTCTCCTCCCTCTGGACCCTTATTTTCTGTTTGTTTTACATTTAAAAGCCTTCCTCAAATGTCTGGAGATCTGGATGTCTATATTTAAGAATGAGACACTAAACCCATTGTGGAGGCATAACACTTATAATCTCAGCTACTCTGTGAACTGGGGCAAGAGCATTGCCTGAGCCCAGGAATTCAAAGTCAGCCTGGGCAACCCCATGGTGTTTTTAAAAAAAAAAAAAAAAAAGGAGCAGGCACTAAGAAACTGGGTGGAAGATTTGTGTGCTTGAATTGGGCTTGTCAGCCAATGGGCTTCAACATGGTTAGAGTCTTTGTTCAAATGTCATCTTCTCAGCAAGGGCTCCCATATCACCCCAGGTAAAATAGAACACCCTGCCCTCCTTTTTCCCTAACATTCCTACCTCTTCTTTGTTTATTTTTCTCACATTTATCACCTAATAAATGCCATAATTGCTGGGTGCAGTGATGCACACCCATAATTCCAGCGGCTTCAGAGGCTGAGACAAGAGGATTGCGATTTCAAAGCCAGCCTTAGCAACTTAGCAGGGCCTTAAGCAACTAAGTGAGACCCTGTCTCTAAATAAAATACAAAATAGGGCTGGGGATATGGCTCAGTGATTGAGTGCCCCTGAGTTCAATCCCCAGTACCCCTTCCCCCAAAAAAACCCATAATTTACTTACTTGTTCACTGTCCTTTGTTGGAATGTAAGCCCCTTGAAGTCAAGGAACAAATCCTGTTTTAACTGATACTGTATCCATGGCATGGAGAAGATTATGGCAGAGAGTAGGTACTTGATAAATGCCTGTTGGGTGTCTGAATGGATGAATTAAAGAATGAGTGGATGATCAGGCATAGATCTGGTCATATCATCGGGAGGTTCCCTAACTGTTCATTACTGGATATCTTTTCTTTTAAACTACTTAGTTTCTGCAGTGTCAGAGCTGGGAGTTGAGCTTCCTTGGCAGGGTTCTGTCTGACAAGTAGGGGAAAGGGGCTTGGCAAACTTCCTAGGCAAAGTGCAGGCTCTCTAGTCACCTTTTGTTTTCTGCTGAGTAATTCTGTGAAATACACAAGGATAGAAAAGACTGTCATCCAAAGTGCAATGAAAAGTTGGCACAAGGAGTGGGCAGAGAAAAAGCAACAAAAAAATATGTATAGCCAAAGTTCTGTTCTTGCTTTTTACTTTAGAAAGCAAGTGATTTGATCTTCTGCGAATGTCTTACTCTAATAGCTACTTTCTCTCCACTGCTTCCAGTCTGGCTCCTTGTGCTGGACTCTTGACAGCCATTCCTCCTAATACAAGGCTGTCTGAAGATGGCCCTTCTGGGAAACAACAGCTAGGGTGGTAAATGTGACTGTGTAGCCCAGACCACACTGTTTAAATCCCAGTGAGTATCCTTAGGCCATTATCTTGATATTGGCTTGTGAGAGAAAGCCATGCTCCCTAATTTGCTACTCCATAATAATCATTCTCCAGCCCTGGGAAATATTTTCTAGAACTGGGATCCTAGGATATTTTACTTAAAAGTCCTTTCTTACATTAATATCATTATTTTCTTATTAAGTACACTGAATGTTTAAAGGGGCAGAATTCAATCTTCCTCATCAGTGGAAGAGAATTCTGGCTTCATCCCTTGAAACACAACTGATACTTAAATGTGGATCTATATGTACATTCAGGTTTATATTTCCTGTCCCCAGGCAACTTTTCTGGTGAGCTATGCAGAGCTGAAGGAGGAAAGTGGAGAAGAGAGGGGACAAGGGGAGTCAATGAAGGTGTTCAGGGCATTTGGGTTTTATCCCTAGTGGACTTTCCCACCCACACAGGTTCCTCCCACCAGGTCAGCTGGGCTCTAGTCTCAGGACAGCTGCAGCTGAACCTTCTTATTTTTTACCCCGTGCCTTATGAAACCTGGAATACTTCATACTTAAAATTGCAGGTCATTTATAAGGTGGGGATTTTGAACTGCCTCTCATTGTTGTTCCTCCAGGTCATCCTAGAGAATTGGGTATGATAATCTTTAATGCAATTTGTGTGGAATGGGGACCAGCAACTCCTGGGAAGGCAGAAGCAAAGAACTCAGCTGAACCCTGCGACACATTTAGAATTTGCCAGTGTGTGGCAAGAGTGGGTGTGTGAAGTGACCCTGGGTGTTCCTGTAGAGAGGATCTCTGTTAACTCACCAGACAGTCGCCGTATGATTGGAGAGCACCAGAGAGAAGGGGAAGATGACAGTGGGTCACAGGTTGCCCCCAGAATGGGAGGACAAAGTGGGCATTCCCAGGCAGGTCAGGAACACCAAGCAGGGGTGCAGGTCCTACTCCCCATCTGGGAGGCTTGTAGCAGGCAGCCCTCAGGAGAGGACAGGGCAGCTTTATGCTACTTCAGAGGCTGTGTGCCCTGCCACTTGGTTAAGATGTGGCCCATAGCTGATAGTCTATCCAGAGGCACCCACCTCTTCCACCTCCAAATAAGGGAAGGAGCAAAAGATGCAAAGTCATTCCTTAAACATTCCCTGCCCTTCCCCCAGTTGGCAGAAGAGAAATCCTACTTCATAGGAATTTAAGGAGTGAAGGGTAAGTGCTCCCCACTAATGAGCATGATTTTTGAGGATATGAGGATTCTTTTCTAGTTATTCTTTGACTGTAGCAGATTGAGTCTCTGTAATCTACAGAACCCTAGGATAGAGGCAGTGGGCAGTGTTCTTGGGGTTCTGGAGGAGGTCCAAGAATATACACATATATCCCTACTTTTCACAATTATATGTTAAAGGTGCCATTCTATATTACACTGCATGTATTTTTCCAATATTTTAATACAAGTGAGCAATTGATTTACCTAACTAGTAGTTTTTCCTGGATTATTTTCTGTATGGCAACAGCAGTAGGAATAAAATATTAACTCATTTATAAGATTGCTACCATGTACATATAATTAACTATTTAAAATATTTACTTTAAAAAAAAAAGAATCCCAGCCTTCTAACTTCTGACCATTGCTTTTTTCTCAGTTGATAGCTAATGCACAGCCAGTATACCTGCAGAGCTGTGCCCCACCCCATCTTTTTTTCCAATTTTTTATTGGTGCATTATAGTTAAAGATAATGGATTTGTTGTTACATATTAACATGCACACAAAATGAAACAATATAATTTAGCCAGTATCACTCCCCAGCACTTCCTGCCTCCCTCCCAATCTCCCATTCCCTGGTCCTTTTCCTCTGCTGTACCAATCTCCCTTTGATTTTCATGGCATTTCCACCACCACCTTTCTCTTTCCTAGCTTCCATATATGAGAGAAAACATATAATCCTTAACTTTCCGAGTTTGGCTTATTTTGCTTAACATAATGTTCTCAAGTTCCATCCATGTCCATGCAAATGGCATCATTTCATTTTTATTTCTTGCTGAATAAAACTCCATTGTGGATATTTACAATATTTTCTTTATTCATTCATCCATTGGTGGACTCCCAGGCTGGTTCCATAGTTTGGCTATTGTGAACTGTGCTGCTATAAACATGGGTATGCATATATTGCTATAGTATAATGACTTTAATTCTTCAGGATAAATGCCAAGGAGTGGTACAGCTAACTGGGTCATATGGTGGTTCCATGCCTAGTTTTTTGAGAAACCTTCATACTAATTTACAATTCCACCAATAGTGTAAAAGTATACTCCACCCCCACGAAACCCTGAAAACTCCTCCTGTATACCAAAGAAGTGGTTAACATTGGGACTCACAGATTTCCTACTTCTGCAGATCAGAATCTAGCAGACAACTGTAGTGCCAGGTCATTTCAAATAATGATTTAACTCTTACCAAATTCAATGTTAATGAGTCTTAAGCAGTGTTTCCAAAACATTTTAAAGGGGCTATTTAATTTCCCTGTTGGTTGAAATACAATAAATATTCACACAATGGTGGCAGACACTTAGACCCAGCTGCCTAGGTATTAGGTACTCACTAGGTGCCAAGCACTTTCTAAGTTTTGTACCTGTTTTCATGTGATTTTATAGAAACTACAATTATTGCAATCATTTCCATTATACAAGTGGGATAACTGAGGCACAGACAGACTAAATAAATAGCCCAAGTGCTATCAGCAGAGTCAAGATTTGAGCCCAGAAGGCTTTCAGGAACATGCACTCCTGGGCCAATGAGGCAATTAGCAGGCCTCCCTAGGCTTCTGGGCACTGAACCATGATCCCAAAATATGATTACATACTTCTCCAGAGCAAACTGTCTCTTTGTGATGGCAAAACCAGACCTATTTGAGAAATGAAATTATAAAAATGTTATGGTAAGAAACCAATGCCTGGAGAAGAGGTGGGTTCCCCTCACCTCTCTCAGCCTTTCTCCAGGAAACCTGATTGACATGGGTCCCTACCTTTTGGGTTGTTGATAATTTCCCTGGGAGTCTGACTATTCCCCTTTGAAGTGTAAATGTACCTGTGGAGCCTCCAGGCCCAAAGCTTGAGATTTATGGAAGGCCTTGTAAGAGGAGCCAGTTCTTCCCTTTATCACACTCTGCTTCTGTAAATATGCTTCCTGCTAGAAACCGCAGTGCACAATCGTATATCAGGTAGACTAGAAAATTTATGACACTAGATAACCTATAAATATCAAGAGAAACTGTGGATAGGGCCTCAGAATTTGGAGTTCTGCCTTCCTCTGTGCCTGCTGGTGTAAAGAAAGTTTGGACAGGGCATGGTGGCGCACGCCTGTAATCCCAGCACTTGGGAGGCCAAGGCAGGAGGATCATGAGTTCAAAGCCAGCCTCAGCAACTTAGCAAGGCCCTAAGCAACTCAGTGAGACCCTGTCTCTAAATAAAATACAAAATAGGGCTGGGGATGTGGCTCAGTGGTTAAACGCCCCTGGGTTCAATCCCCGGTTCCAAAAAAAAAAAAGAAAGTTTGGAGTTCTCTGAGTGCTGCTTGCTGCTTCTCAGCCAGTCTGTTTCCCGCAACATCTTAGCTCAGTGTTTCCCAGAGGAGGTTCCTCACAACACTGCTTCCATAGCACATTAATATGGTTAGATGAAAACAGAGGTTCCATGTTTAAATGAGGTTAGGAAATGCTGTGCTACACTATGTATTGGCCTGCAGGGTTTCTGGTCATTTTTATGGTCCTCTTTGTTGTTGTTGTTGTTGTGCTGGGGATTGAGCCCAGGGGTGCTTAACCACTGAGCCACACTTCTAACCATTTTTTATATGTTATTTAGAGACAGGGTCTCACAGAGTTGCATAAGGCCTTGCTAAGTTGCTGAGACTGGCTTTGAACTCGAAATCCTCTTGCCTAAGCCTCCTGAGTCACTGGGATTATAGGCGTGAGCCACTGCTTCCGGCAATGGTCCATGTCTTTAATTCAATAACCTTTACTAGATTAAAGTTTGCCTCACTAAAACCCATAAGCCAATAATCTTTCACTGTTCCCCCTTTGCTGATATAGGAAGAGGACAACAAAGGGCGGATGGTGGGAAACTGCAAGACACTTCCTGCTCACAGAGATGAAGTGGGGATGGGTCACATAGGGTGAGCTCGCCTCGGGCCCCAATTCCAGTCTTATCCTTTAACATAGTCCATTTTGTGCTATTCTAAGAGAATACCACAGTCTGGGCAATTTATTAAAAAGTAGGCTTATTTCTTAAGAGTTTTGGAGGCTGGGAATTCCAAGGTCAAGGGCCCTACATCTGGTGAGGGGCCTTTGTGCTGGGCATTTCCATAGTACAAGGTGGAAGGGCGAGAGCAAGTGAGAGAGCAAGAGATCAAACTTGAGCCTTTGGCCCTTCTAGAATTGGTATTGATCCATCACAAGGGTGGCGCCTCATGACCTAAACACCCCCTCAGGCCCTGCCTCCCAACACTGTTGTGTTGCAGAGTGTTTATACACACTTTGGGGGGACACATTCAAACCAGAGCATTATGCCCCTGACCCCCCAAAATCTTGTACCACTCACACACAAAATACAGTTGTTCTATCCCAATAGCCCCAAGTATTAATATAACAGAAATAAAAAGCTGCTTTTGCTAAAAGTACTGACTCTTATTTGGACCTTCTGATCCCCAACAGGACAAAGTTTAACATTTCTGCCTTCACTCTGTATTGGTCTTCAGATTCCTGCTCTGCAGGTAGGCATGTTAATCATTTAAGGAGTGTTTATCTAAAAACTGGTAATACAAGGTTTATTAGCCCTAAATTTACCTAATTTATCTCAACTCTCTTTTAAGACTAAGAAGACCAAGATAAGAATAACTAAGGTATTTTCAAGATTTGCAAGAATATTCAACTGCCAGCTTTTACAACATTCTATTCTAGACCTTGAAGTGGTGCCTCAAAGTCTCCAGTCATTGCCCCATACCTTCCAGGAACAGCAGAGCCTGCAGGCAGATCACCCTATGAGACTGCTCCCCTAAGCAGGAGCAATCATCTCATGGAAACTGAACTGCCCCAGGATCATAGGTCTGCTAGATAAACATCCTGAGCAGCAAAGGGAGACTGGTCATCCAGTGATAAGGACCTCTCCAGAGCCATCTTGCAGAACCAGAATGTTAGTCAGCTTTACGTCACTGTGACCAAATACCTGACAAGAACTACTTAGCGGAGGAAAAGTTTATTTTGGTTCATGGTTTCAGAGATATAGTCCATGGTCAACTAACTCCATTGCTCTGGGCCCAAGCTGAGGTAGAACATCATGGTGGAAGCATGTGGTGGAGAAGTGCTGCTCAGTTCATGGCAGCTAGGAAGCAGTGAGAGAAGGGAGGGGCCACAGGAAAGATGAACCAATGGTTCCAGAACACATCCCCAGTGACCCACTTCGTCCAGCCACACTCCACCTGTCTATAGTTAGCACTCAGTCCATTCAAACTAGGATGAACTGATTAGATTACAGCCATTGCAATCCAACCACTTCACCTCCAAGAAATCCTGCATTAACACACTTCTTTTTTTGGAACCAGGGATTGAACTCAGGGACACTCGGCCACTGAGCCACATCCCCAGCCCTATTTTGTATTTTATTTAGAGACAGGGTCTCACTGAGTTGCTTAGGGCCTCGCTAAGTTGCTGAGGCTGGCTTTGAACTTGACATCCTCCTGACTCAGCCTCCCGAGATGCTTGGATTACAGGTGTGCGCCACCACGCCCGGCAACACAGACACTTTTGAGAGACACTTCATATCTAAACCAAAACAACATGAAATGCCGAAATAATAATACTGCCATTTGCCCAGGCTTCACCAGTCTTTGGAGTTTATACAGACACCTCCTCTGCCTACAAGACACAGACCCCAAAGTCTCCCTACCTTCCTTTCTGGCATGTCTCCTGTGCCCCTCTGTTTGCCCACAGTTGCCCACTGAAAACCCTGTCCATTAAGTGAAGTCCTTTGAGGGTGGGGCCTCATCTTGCCATTCATAGTGGTATCCCCTATGCCACTCCTGGGCCTAAACCCTCTGGTCAAGTGGGCTGGGTGTTAAGCAGAAATGGGACACCTGGGCCATAGAAGTCAGTGCTGTGAACTTGGAGACAAGTAACTGCTAGGTTCTCCATTGGTCATGCTTTGTTACATACAACAGACATTTGTTAAGTAACTTATGTTTTGGAAACAATACTAGAAGACATACAAAAATGAAGACACAAGCAACAAGCAGGTAAGACCGGTACCCCGTAGCAGCCTAGGAACCCCAAGTGCCTACCAACACTAAGCCCCCACAAGACCACCCTTTCTGACCACATTCATTAGAAATTGGGAGAGTAATAAAAGAGAAATCTTATTCTAATTGATGGTAGTGATGAGCAGCTTAGGAATACATCCAGGCAACAACTGAAAGCACCTATTTGTTACCAGAGTTAAGGTCTGGGCTATCTTCCACTCAAAAGCCAAGATATGAGGGCTGAGGATATAGCTCAGTTGGTAGAGTGTTTGCCTTGCAAGCACAAGGTCTTGGGTTCAATCCTCAGCACCAAAAAAAAAAAAAAAAAAAAAAAA
>JAJEJO010004368.1:61502-137220 GCA_020662805.1 Glaucomys volans
GTTGGTAGAGTGTTTGCCTTGCAAGCACAAGGTCTTGGGTTCAATCCTCAGCACCAAAAAAAAAAAGCCCATATGTAGGAACTGACAGTTGGTAGGAAATAAGGTTTATTTGAGGATTGGCAATCTTGAGAAGATGAAGGGGCTCTATCTGAAAGGAGTCAGGAGCACAGAGAGGTTTTTGTTTTGGGGGGCTTTTTTTGTACTTGAGATTGAACCCAGGGGCCTCAGATATTCTAGGCAAGCACTCTTATTCCTGAGCTACAGCCCCAGCTCCAAAAGATGCTTCTATAGGGAGGGAAAGGAGAAGCAGGGCAGGAAGGCTATGTGCTGAGCAGGGTCTTTGTCATCCAGGGTGTGTCTCCTGTTTTTCTTTTTTCAGCAATGACAATGAACCTCAAACTCCTGGGTTAGTTTCTGCATTCAGTTAGGAGGCAGATTACTTTTCTCCAAGTTACACCCCATAGCAATTTACATGTGATGTGTTAAATTGTTGTACAGAACATATTTAGGTGGGGCTTCTCTTTAGAATTTAGAATGCTGAGAAAGGGAAGGTATGTAAACCTTGCAAAAGGGTTAGGGAGGGGCAGAGGGAAGGGAGGCCAAAGGCCACGCAAAAGAACCTGTTACATCTCGACTCATTTAAATGATCATCTCTGCATCTGAATTCCTGCTAAGGAAACTATTCTAATTTTTGCTTTCCATCTAGTCAAGGAAAGCATTTTAACTTCACCAGGGCATTGTGTGCTGCTATTGGCCCTCCTCCTGATTAGGTTAGCAGGAGTCCTAGCAGGTGGCTGCGAAGGTGTGTAGTTATTCTAGACCAAAATGTCTGTTGCTTCTAAGGCAATTCCTTTCCCAGAGGAAAGCATTGTCAATTTAGAAAACCAACTACTTCTCTTCCAACCAATGGAACAAGGTCCCAGGAAAGATGCTACATTTCCACATACCATTGCAAAGGCTCATGTGGCTTCCCTGCTCTCTTTCATTTGTCCCCGATGAAGGCCCTGTCCATGAAGTCTCTGAGGTCAAGGTCCATTGCCATGTTCCCCAGAAGAATAACAGTAGATAGACACCCTGCATGACTTAGTTCCCAGCCAGCTTCTCCTTTTCCTCCCTATAAAATCTCCTCCAGAGGGAGCGTTGAGGAAGTAATCCATTTATCCTCTCAGGATTGCTTGCTCTGGAATAAACTTGATTCTTTCCTACCAACTCTCATCTCCCAAATATTGACTTTCATGTGGCAACCTGGACCTTAATTCTGGTAACAAGTAGGTGCTACCAATTATTGCCTGGACGTTTAACCAAGATTTATTTACATATTTACGAAAACTGCTGTTACTTCAGTGGCCCAAGCAACAAAGGAGAGAGGATTAGATGAGATTTTGAGAAAAATGAAAATTGTCACATAAATTTTATGAAAACTTAAACTGAGGACATTGTATTTTTCTATAGCCTTAAATTTATTAAAAGTAAAGTTCCAAGACAGCTGTGTGAGGACCAGTTACTTACCAATTCCCTGGCCCCTGTGATAAGAATCTGGCTTAACCAAGTTTAGTCACATGAGGTTCTTTGCCTTAAAAACATCATTAATGAATGTGCTCTAATATTTTTTCCAATTCTTAGAGGACAGATTATTTTTTATTTTAAAACTTCAAAAATAATAAAAAGATAACTTGGAAATAAGTATTTTCTGAAATAGTGGCAAATTCTATCATAAACAAAAATATTAAGGAACTTGAAATTCATTTTAAAATCCTTTAAAAATGCATATAGGACTGCTTCTAAGACCATTCAGAATGTTACATTAGTCACAACCTTGCATCTCATCTGGGCAAAAGGGTTAAGAATCTAGCACTAAGGCCCAAAGATACCCTGAGCACAAGAAGAGATTTTAAGGTCAACAAAACAACACAAGAGGAGATTTGCAGGAAGTTTAGTGTGTGACCCTGAGAATGTCTGAGCCCAGCCCCCTCTTACCCACCACCTGAGAAATCATCCTGGGAGCCTTTGCTTGACTGTCCCACCAGCCCAGACTTCAGGGAAAAGCGAGGTCTTTAGGTCAATTCCTTTTGAAACAGAATCAGAAAAATGGGAGTAATGTGATACAGCAAGAAAAACTACTGAAGAGACAGAGGAGGAACTTGGGACAAGAGGTCAAAGGTCAAGCCTGTGGTTGGGACAAAGAGGTAGGTAAGGAAAGGCCTGAAAAATCTGGCCTGCTACTAGCCCTTTAGACCCAAGAAATGGAATTTTCATGGGTTCTCAAAGTCTGGTCTTGGGATCACCAGCACCAGTATTACCTGAGAACTTGTAATAAATGCAAAATCTCAGGCCCAACCCCAAGACCACAAAATCAGAACTCTGGGACTGAGACCTAGCATCTGTGTCTTAATAACCTCTTCGGTTATCCTGATGACTGCTACAGCTTGAGAATAACTGACTTAACAAAACATTGTTTGACACATTGAGACCTCACACAGCAATTCATTAAAACAGTTACTACTGGACTGATCGGGCTGCTGTAGCAGATAGTTTCACACTTGGTGGCTTAAAACAACACAATTTTATTCTCTTACACTCTGGAAGCTACAAGTAAAAAATTAGTCTGACTGGGCTCAAGTCCAGGTGTCAGCCAGGCTGGCTGTGGAGGCTCACAGGGGACAGTTCATTCTCTTGCTTTTCCCAGCTTCTAAAGGCTGTCCTTATCCCTTGGTTCATGACCCCTTCCTTTTTCCTCAAAGGACAGCACCTTCCAAACTCTCACCACACATTGCCGCCTCCCTCAACTCTCACTTATTCTACAGCTTACCTCTTAAAAGGGCCCTTGTTATGACAATGACACACTCAGAATAATCTCCCCACCCCAAGATCTGTAACTTAATCACACAGCAAATCCTTTCTACCGTGAAAGATAACATACTCACAGGTTCTGGAGACCCTGTGAGGAAGTGAACGTCTTTAGGAGGCCATGATTGTCTACTGTGGGAGAATCACAAGAGCAGGCACTTTCATTGGCTTATATCCACATAAAGAAAGACTGTAAGGATGTACAAGAAACTAATCAACGTAATTACCTAGGAGGAACACTGGATATTGGGGGAAGGGAAACATGGATGAGAAAGGACTTTGTTCCCAAAGTTTACTTTTTATATTTTGAGCTTTGAGTCAAGCAAATATATTACCTATTACACAATGTTAATATATACACATAAAAATAAAGAGATCAATGTAAGTAATTTCTGCTTATTGGATTGTTCTGTTTGACCATAACATGGCAGAGATTAAACCTGGGAACTCTGGAGTCCTTGAGGTTACAAGCATCAAGAGCAAAAGCATTTCAGTGGTGATGCAGGTAGCCAGGGAGGAAGAAACAGGATCTCCCTTGGATCTAAAGGAAATAAAATAGGCACTAAGTCACAGGTAAGGGACTAAGCTCAATTTTTATGGAAAAGGTAATGTTTTGGTGTTTGTTAATTTGATTTTGAGTTCTCCTATGGATCCTATGGGATCCAAGTTCCCAATAAAGGAAAGGCTAAGGTCCCCATTCCTTTCCACTTAATTTTTTATAAATAAGTAATATACTGTGTTCACTAAACCACATGCAATTTTCTTAAGTAGGAATAAATAAGAGAGCTCTTTCTTTTGAACATGTACAAGAATGTCATCAGACACTCTCACACAAATGCTGATCATTAAGAACCAGAACAGCAGAGAAAGACAACTGAGAATTTGAGAACATAGCCTGCATCATGACAGGGAAAAGCAGTTAGGGGAGCATTTGTACACTCTGTGCAACCCGGAGAGCACCTGCCCCTTCAAAACACCTCACAACCACTCTTCCATCTCTTCATCCCAGCTTACTACTAGATGTCTAGTGGAGACTCCCAGACAGGGGTATCCCAAGGATCCTTTGTTCATGTTCTGCATCCCCTTAATGGGCCAGCACTTACCACTTTTCTATTCTGTATGTTCAACTCACCAAACAACTGGCTACCTGGAACACCCAGGGCCCCACATGCAGCTGACTCTGGCTACCTCTGACACAGGGCAAACAAAGCTTCAATATGAGCACACTTACCATTTCCAAGTTTATGATTACTTCTCCTACAGAAATGACCTGGCCTTTTCAGTGCCTTTTACTATAGTTATGCTGGGCCTCTGCTTGATGGAGGATTAGGAAGATAAGCCAAGATATGGCCCCAGGGCTGGCTCAGCAGTAGAGTACTCACCTATCACATGAGAGGCACTGGGTTTTATCCTCAGCACCATATAAAAATAAATAAATAAAAATAATAGCAGATAGAGTTTAAAAAAAAAAAGACATGTCCCTACCTTCAACTAATGGTCAAGTAGAGACGATTAACATACAAGTACCTGGAAAGGTGTAAGTGCCATAACAAAGGGCTGCCAAAAAGCTAAGGAAGGACACATATAGAAGCAATTCATTCTTTCTGGAAGAGTCAGAGACAGGAAATAAAAATGATATTTAAGTTGGGTTTTACTGGATATGCAGGATTTGCAAAACCTATTTTCCCATAGAACTCACTTCTATGTCAAATAATTATCAAAGCATTTTCATGAATAAAGACAGTTACCTTCCTAAGAGAAGTTTTTATTATTTAAAGTTGTTAAAAAATAATACAAATTCTTTTATCTCATCATGCATGAGTCATCTATAATATTGACAACATTTTAAATATTTGTATGTAGTGGACCTTATCTGTGAAATAAAATTATGCCTGATAAATGTAAGGTAGTATTCCGAAAATCATTTCAGCAATTCAACATTCGAGGTAAAATAAATAACTACAGGACACTTTGCTAAATTCGTTTTTTTAAAAAAAGGTTTATTTGTTACAAAATGTTAAATACTAAAGCTAAAAACATATAAATTCGGGTCAGGCTATATTAAAATACACACATACCCTTCTTTGCAAAATTGTTAGAGATTGAATTAAACAGATGCTTTAAATAAAATAAAGTACTCTTTGAGGATATTTTTGTCTAACTGTATCAGTGTAGTGTTGAGTTTGTAAAATTACAGTTGAAAAGTTTTGCTGTCTTGGAAATTAAACTTATCCAGTCTTCAGTCTTCTGTTACTACCAATGTGAAGCTACCATGCTGGCTTGGACAGGGTGAGTCTGTTATGATACTAAAAATTTTCTATTACAAATCTAATCTCCTATACCATGAACATGGAATAGTCAGAAAGCATATAAAGGATTAAATAGGATGAAAACCTGGCCCTGAAACAAAAGGCCTTAGTTCTACTATATAATGTCTTCTCTAAGTAAAATGGTAGGTTAATATACTGAAGCAGAGATCAGCACAAAGCATACATCCATCTAGAAAAAACTTTCAGTTGGAAAAAAAACCCTTCAAAAAACAGCATTCACTTCTCCAAGATAAGTAAAATTTCTTACTATTTAAAGTTGAGTGAATTCAAAAGTCTTGAGTCTATATTCAATGCATTTAAAAACTAATTTGATTCTATTCTAACTAGTTCTGGAGAACTGTGACATCTGACTGGGTCACACCAGAGGAAGCATTTTCATAATAAAAACACACACTCAACACCAAGGAGTACCAGCTTCTGAACTCAACCCCCGCTCAAGCCAAACAGCCTAAAAGAACCAGCTACATTCTATTTCAATGTTAAGACTTTGTTTTGTTTTGTACTTATATTTTTCAACTTCTTAAAGTTTTTGGAATTTTAAATGCTGTAATTAATATGGGAATGAGACTATGCTTATGAAGAACAAAAGGTTATCACTGTATTTTAAAAGTTTATAAATGTGAACGAATTTCTAGAAATTCGCTAGTGTCTGCTTTTTACAAAGTTAATCCTAGCCTCATAGGATCTGCCAGTCTTTGATTTAACCCAAGTGATTAAAATATAAAAAACATAAAATGCATTCCAGTAGTCTTCATTGACACAGTCCAATTAAAATCAGGTTTCTTGGAATATATCTAGAGGGAACTTTTAGTGCTTTCCTCTTTCAGTGATGGCATCCGTACAAGGTTAACTGTAAGGAATCCTAATACTATAAGGTTGTTTAATCAGACCTTTGAGAAGTTGGGAAAAATATATGTATTCTAAAGTCACTGGATATTAACAGAAAGATATAGTCCAATACCAAATTACAGATGACAATATTAATAATAAATAGTAATCTAATTTCCCATCTCCAGGCTTATGGGCTTCTGATGTCATCATTTCTACATACATATGACAGGAGAGAGGCTCTAATTCTGTCCTCCGTCACAGTATCATTCTCTCCACACATGACAAGTCTTTGATACATATCCTTTCTTCTAACTTACTGGGTAACCTTGAGGGGCAAGATTCATACTACTCCATATCAAACAGCTTTGCAGTCCTTGGAAAGAATTCAAATGGTTCAAGCCACTGACATTCACATTCTACTCTCAACAGAAACACTTAACCAAAAAAAAAAAAAAACGAACAAACAAAAAAAATCTTTAGCCTTCATAGCAACTTCTCTAGAAAGCACCTTTTCCTGTGAACGTCTCTTAGAATGTATATAAAAGTCAGGCTAGTAGGTCACTCTCATCAACATCCTGATGCTACAGAATCATCAAAGTAACTGTTCCATGATAGATCCTAACTGTGAGTGTTTTAAAGCCAAGACAACACAACACTCATCTGCCAGCAGCATTGGCAGCAGAGGCCCTGGGCGGTAAGGACTTCCCCCAAGATGGGACTCTACAAATGTTTTCTTCCCTTGATATCAGAGTCTCTTTTCTTTCAGAGAAAATGATGTTTGAGCCAGAAAACACTGTGTTTTTTCTGTCAGGAAATATCCATAATTTGGGGGCACTGTGTGAGGTAAAAACACAGGACCCTTCTTCAATCGTTATTAAGAATTTCATGACAGCAATAGCAGAATACTAAAAGACGCCAGGTCCCTCTAAGTGGGAAGCCCTTGCCACTAACGGTCACACGCAGACAAAGCTGACCCCAGTTCAGTTTCCTGCCTAATCAGAATCCCAGGGAGGACACAAGGCGATTCAGGTGGATTGTCCAGATGAAAGAATCTTTTTCATGACGTTGATTCAAACGCTGTCAACTGCTTTGGAACCAAGTGGTACGTCACTTTCTAAAAATCTCAGCGTGGACTACTTAGTCTTCCCTGATATTTCTCATGGAGAAATAGCTACACTGGGTCTTTAAAAACCTTGTATTTTAATAGAGTAATTAATCAGACATGATGAAACTTCTATATTAATCCTAAATGATTTTTTTTTAACATTTCTTATCTGGGAAGGGTCTTAATATCACTAAAGCAACAGAACATCTTGAAGGGGAAACACAGCTGCACGACAGCTTTATATTTTAGGGTGAAGCCTGTGTAGTCTGTGGCATAGCTTGCTCCCTTTTAAGATCACAATAATTTTTTTCAAAGAGAACTAATGAACACATTAAACTGTATGATAATTTTGTTTTAACGCCCACATTGGTTTCAGTCATAAGAGTTTTACTGGAACCCAGAGGTATCCCATTTTTCTTAACAACAAAAACGTGTACGTATATAAAAGTTCCAGGTTACATCACTAAGCAACGGCATTTCCGGGAGTGAATATACTTCCTGTATTCCGCAAGCTGCTTCAAGTACATATTTGACGGCCATCTGTGCTTTTCAACAAAACTGCGTTCTTCCACTAAAATTGTAAGAAAAAGAACATGAATGCATTTTATTTTTGATCAAGATATTAGCTATTGACTTCCTACGTAATGAGATCTGAGCTTTGTGATATATACCCCTACCCTTTCCTCAAGCCTTCCAAATCATTTAACACAACCCCAGGTAAATCAGTCATCAAAATCTATTATGTGATTTTATAATTATATACGTCTCATCTACTGCTGCATCAATATTTGACTACATTACTTTCTTTTTTTTTTTTTTTTTCTATAAAACTTTTGTTTTTCCTAGAGATAACGGGCTCCTCTTTTCCACTTGGTTTCCTTTGTAGCTAACTTGACCATCCAAACTCTGTGAAGAGCTCCTGATTGTTTCCCACTAGGACACAGTCATCAGGCAGTTTCCAGGTCTTTCTGGCCCTTGGTGCCTGATCTGACCGTTTCTCAACTCTAGAGCCTTTGCTTTATTTATCCCCTTCGTTTTGGTGAAGCATAACCTGTTCCTGCATGTACTAATGATACACTTTCTACATTTATTTAGCTGAACACTTAGTAAATCTTTTAAATTGGTTGATTCAGGTCTTTCAGTACTGGGATAAATTCTTGATTTATTTCTTTGGTAATTTACTCCCCACTGGGTTTCTTTTTTTTCCCCTGCATGAACTTCTATTTAACATTGAACTTCTAGACTGGGCTTCTGATTAAAAATAAAACTTACTCTTCTATCTGTCCCTTTATCTTTTTGTCCTACTTTCCAAGAGATTACTTTTATCTTTTAATTATTTTATTTAGCTTATTTTTCATTTTTATATATTTTATACTTTTATTCTATTTTTAATTTTTAGGAACAACTTTTTAATTTTTTTAAATACACATACCATAAAATTTGCCATTCTAATTTTAAATATACAGTTCAATAGTGTTTAGTATGTTCATGCTGTTATACAACCAACCTCCAGACTTTTTTCAACTTGCAAAACTAAAACTCTTTACCCATTAAACAACTCCCTATAAATCCCTTTACTAAGGTCCTGAAATATTATTCCAATAATATTATGAATATTATTTCTTTCTTTCTCTCTCCTTTTTTTGGGGGGCCAGAGATTGAACCAAGGGAATTTTACTCCTGAGCTACATTTCCAGTCTTTTTTGAGAAAGGTTCTTGCTAAGTTGATGAGGCTGACCTCAAACTTGCAATTTTCCTGCCTCAGCCTTCTTAGTCACTGGGATTACAGAAGTGTGCCATTGCACCCAGCTGAATATTTGTATATGGTTCTAGTTCTACCTTATGAATGCATATCTCTTATTCTTTGAGGACCATGGATTTGAGGGATTTTAATTATTTTTTAAATTTAGGTTTTCCTTTTCTCCTGTGTCTCTGTTCCTTTAAGCACATTCTCTTCTATTTTTGTTTATTTTGTTTCTTTTTTTGATACATATTTTTTATATCAGTGACTGCTTCAAATATCTTTGGATCCTCAATGATATTTTCATATTTAAGAATGAGATACTGGAAAGCTGTTTAGAAACCTCTGAAGCATGGGTAAGACTTGATCACTGGAAGAACACAACACCCCATGATGGAACAAATTTTTCCCAAATGACAGCATTTGTGCATTTTCCCCCTAGGTCAGAGAAGGATGCTGCCCTGGAGGCCAGGGTAGCAAATACCTAAGTGCCAGAATTCTAAACCTGGATATGGGAAGGAGGCTGGAACCTCATTAAACAACATATACCCTTTCACATAACCCCCTGCTTCAGTCTAGCTCCTCACTCCTGATCCCAGCGACACCCATAGTTCATGATTCTGTAATATTTTTGTTTTAATCCCTCCATAGTAAACTTCCTATTTCTTGTGAAGATGAGGAAGTGGCTGCCTGTGTGGGAGGGAAGGGTGTGGCAAAAGATTCAACTCATTCCACTGCCTTGGCCCATGTCTTTTTTTTTTTTTTGAACCAGGGATTGAACTCAGGGGCACTCGACCACTGAGCCATATCCCCAGCCCTATTTTGTATTTTATTTAGAGACAGGGTCTCACTGAGTTGCTTAGGGTCTCGCTAAGTTGCTAAGGCTGGCTTTGAACTCGCGATCCTCCTGACTCAGCCTCCCAAGTGCTGGGATTACAGGCGTGCGCCAAACTGCCCGGCTTGGCCCATGTCTTGTCCGCGCTTCTCAAACACCTGGTACCTCAAACACATAAGGCTTTCTGGGATTCTGCTGGGTGAATCAGCTTGTTTCTCCTTCTATATGTACTGAAGCTTTTTC
Source organism: Glaucomys volans (assembly GCA_020662805.1). Classification (NCBI taxonomy): domain Eukaryota; kingdom Metazoa; phylum Chordata; class Mammalia; order Rodentia; family Sciuridae; genus Glaucomys; species Glaucomys volans. The sequence continues at coordinate 71,435 of JAJEJO010004368.1, forward strand.
TGCTAAACCAGTTTGCACTTCTCCATCTGTTCTATAACCTCAACTATTGGAATTGGATTAACAAGATCTTGGTTTACGCTGCAGGACCTGAGTAAACAGAAACAAGCTGGATACTCAGGGAAACTAGTTCTCTAGGTCCCAGGAGACAAGAAATGACAGGCTAAGACAAAACACCAGAAAACAGTTATCACGGATGACTTCTGGCAAATACAATATTCAGCTAAATTAAACTAAATGTGATAAAAATGAATCTATAGCCACCAAAGGTCATATATTCCTATGAGCTGCTGTTTGTTTTCATAAGAACATAGCACGTAAACATCTAATATTTAATGGGCTATTTATTTAACAGGGTTCTGAACTATCCATGCCTTGATGAGATTTTTTTCTAGTTTCACCTTCTGATTTCTAATTGCCCTTAAATAAGAAAAATTCTCAATTAAGAGAAAATAATTTGTAGAATTTCAACAATAACGTGATAACTCCTGAAACTGAAAATGGGCAATTCTACAAGGAAACTAAAGAAATCGTGATAAGAACCCTTTTGAACTTCCAGTGACCATATGAAGCAAGCCAGGTATGAGGCAGAAGGTAGAGCTGCCTGCAACACTCTGAAGGACATGCTCCTCTCAGTGGCAGCCACTGCCCTGCTCAGGCTGTTGCCCACGGGAAGATGGGCCCAGAGTACCCACATCTTCCAATTTTTCAAGAAGCCAGAAACATGGAATTTTAAAATGCTGACATAACATTAAAATGAAAAATTTAAAATGTGGTCCACATAAAGCCCTTGACAGGCTACACTGAACCCAGAGAGTGTCAGTTTGTTGATTTGGAGAATTGAATTCTCCCTCATCCAGAGGGACTTCATGCCTCTGCTGAAGAGGACCACACACCATGGCAGGCTGCTCAACAGGAACAGGAACCTTGGAACGAGAGTGCTCAGGATGCCCCCATATAACCTTTCACATAACCCCTTGCTTCAGTCTGGCTCCCACTATTCCCACCCACAGAACAGAGACAGCTACTGCGGAGGCTTCAGTCCTTCGCCCTGCCCACTCAGATTATACCCTGCAGCCCTGCTTTTCACTATGCCAGTTAGTTACTACATACTTTATATGCAATTATGTAAGTAATAAAATATAATAAAATTAATAGCATGAAGGATTTATAGAGCACCTTGCTCCCAAGGTTGTAATAGTATGCCAAAATATCATACTGCTATACAAAACGGTAGGTAAACATCATGTTATTCTTTTATAAATGAAGGTGACTTAAGGTGGTATAGTAACAGTGGCTCTAAAACCAAGCTGCAGTTCAGGTGAATACAGACTTCTTAACGGATGACTATGCAAGAATGTCCCTACTAACTGAGAGCAAGCAGAAGCATGCTTTCCCTTTATGAATGAACTTTGTTCTTCTTGCAAAAAGTAGATACCTAATAATATCCATTGATTTGCTTTGGTTTTATTGTTACTCTTATGTCTTCATAGCTGAGCTCCATGTAAGGGGGCTCCCAACAAGCAGGTAATGTTTGCACACCTCTGTCAAAAACTGACGGGGTGCTCCTTGGTTTCCATAACTACACGAGTACCTGAAGGAAGCCAGGAGATTTTCATGTCTTTTGTCAGAAGAATCCTTTTTTACTAACTAAAATTTTAAGCAGAACTCTAAGATGTAAAACAGAAGTGGAATCAACCAGGAGGAGGAAGGGAAGAATCCAAGAACTGCAGATTTTAGCCTTCCCTCCCCCTCTCCCTTATTCCTTCCCTGTTCTTTTTCCTCATTCACTGACTGCTTTCTGCAACTTGCCCCAGAAAACCCTCAGGCATCTCCATGGAGATCTCTTTGTCCAGAGCTTAAAAGTATTTGACCAGATGTTCTGTCATTTCCCTCTTTAGCTCAATTTTTCCTTGACTCTATGCTAAATGATAATGTGAACAAACCATTGAATCTAGCTGTCTGATTAGTCTGAATCTGATTAGTCTGTCTCTTCTGACAACTACTCTATTTTCTTTTCTTTCCTCTGACACAGTACTAGGAATCTCACCCTTACCTGGTTTTACTCTTTGTAATTTAATTTAGAAATCACATTATGTACACTTTCTTTTTTTAAAATTACATATATATATATTTTTTTAGTTGTTGATGGACCTTAATTTTTATTCACATGTGGTGCTGAGAATCAAACCCAGTTCCTCACACATGCTAGAGGCAAGTATTCCACCACTGAGCCAAAAGCCCAGCCCCACATTATGTACCCTTTCTGATCAGTAAGTTTCTTAACATTTTGAATCAACAACAAACATTATTTCAAAATAATATAGGAGGGTCCTGCATATATATACTTAATTAATATATATATCTAATACAATAAAACTATATATTATAAATAACAAGCAATAAATTCCTTTTTAAGAAAAAATTTAAAGGCACTGTTTAAATTTTGCTTCTGACTTACTTAGGTAGTTAAAACTAAGATCCTAGGTATCACAACCAAATGCTACCTGAGGACACATTTCCCCTCCTTCTCTATTTCAGAAAAAAAAAAAAAAAATGCATTTAAAAATGAATGGAAGCTATGAAATAATCATTAGAAAACCTCTTGTGTAACACAGTCAAGCTGCTTATATAACAGGTGACTATGAATTAAGGAGTCCTCAATTACCACCCTGCATAATTTAAAAGGAGTATAGTACACTGACTGTTCTTATTGTGTTAAAACTACTATTTTTTTTACAAATTATGTCTCAAATCTAACAACAAAAACATGAAGTTTTCTTTGCAAAGCATAAACTGGAGATCTACCTGAAAGATCCTGAAATTCAGGCTTTTGACTGAAGATGAGGTAGTTAGTGGCAATGAAATGAAGCAGCCAGGTTGAAAGGCAATCAGAGTGGTGGAACTACAAGAAAAATGAAAAAGAAACAACATTGTACATCACACCCTTCAATCAGGAAGACAATTAGATGGAGATAGTGGCCTGGGAGGAACCATAGAGAGTCCATATCCATGTGTAAGTGCCTTTTCGTGATGCAGCCTTCAGGCTGCTGTGACTACAGAAAGGAAAGTGGACCATTATTAACAAATAACAATGAAGTTACACCATTCAATAAAGAAGGTGAATCAATAGCAAATAACAAGCTACTGCTGATGTGTGGTCAAACATCTTTAAGCTGAGGTACGGCTGTGCCTGTGATTAACCAAGACTATTTAGAGGTTCTTGAGGTTTCAATTTTTTTTTTTTTTGGTACTGAGGATTGAACCCAGGACCTGATGCATGCGAGGTGGTGAGCACTCTACCATTGAACTTCTACTACATCCCCAGACCTTTTGCTTTTTTTTTCTTCCCCATTTTGAGACAGAGTCTCTATAACTTCCCAGGCTGACCTTGAACCTGTGATCCTGCCTCAGTTTCCAAGTGGCTGGGATTATAGATATGTAGCAAGAGATACAACTTAAATTAAACTTTTAACTAAGGTCATGAACTTCACTAAGTGCACTTATGTCTGTGGAGCAGAAGATTATGGTGAGCAATATCCAAACAAGTTCATTTGAAGAACAAACCAAAAACTACTCTGAAGAGGAAATCAGCCTAAGGGCACAGGTTTCCACGTGTAAATATTCCTATGAGAAAATTATGCCTGAATAGCTGCTTTTATGGGTGTACTGCTACAATGAGCAGGATTTCCTACTCAATTCTCCTCATTTCAACTGCTGCAAATACAGTGAACTTCTGAGCAACCTGGCCATTGACATCATCACCTCAGTATAAACCTAGTGACAGTCCCTAGTCCATCCAACCACTAATGTGGATGATAGTAACTTGTTGATGGGCAACTTTATTATTATCATTATCATTATTATTATTTTGGTACAATATGCATAAGACTTAACATTTTAACCATCTAAGTGTACAGCATTAAGTACCTTCACATGGCTGTGCAACCAGTACCACTATTCATTTCCAGAACTGTTTATCAGCCCAAACTGAAACCCTGTAGCCACTAAGCAATAATTCCTCTTAACCCCATAAGCCCAGACCCTGTTAACCACTATTCTACTTTATGTCACTATAAATTTGACTATTCTAGGTACCTCACATAAGTAGAGTCACACAATATTTGTTCTTTACAGTCTGGCTTATTTCACTTGCATAATGTCTTCCAAGGTTCATCCATGTTGTAATATATATCAAAATTGATTTCCTTTTAAGGCTAAATAATATTCCATTGTGTATACATATGTATACACACACACACACTTGTTTATATATAAATACATACACATACACACACTACATTTTGTTTATCCTTTTATCCTCAGATGGACATTTAGGTGGTTCCACCTTTAGGTTAATGACAGCTCTTCTAACAATATTCAAAAATGTTGAAAAAGCAGTAAGTAATGCTAAATCAAAGAGAGTTATAATATCACATCTTAAGGAAACTCAAAAATGAGAACTTTTAAACATCTCTGGATACGGTGGCACATACCTACAACTAACCCTAACCTTACAAACCCACCTATTTGGAGGCTAAGGCAGGAAGACCACAGTTTCCAGGCCAGCCTAGGCAACTTAGACCCTGTCTCAAAACAAAAAATAAAAATGGGGGGTGGAGGTTGCAGGCAATGTAGCACAGTGGTAGAGTGCCCCTGTGTTCAATCCTGAGTTCTGCAAAAGAAAAAAAAGTATACAGTGCATTTTGACATACAAATTCACAAGTCCCTCTTATTTTCAGTACATAGAACCAGAATTTTCAATTGGAAGGAAGTTTATAGCTCATCTCATCAATCCCACATCACATTTTCTCCCCTATCTTTCAGCAAATGAATGCGACTAATCTCAGGGGAACAGAATAAGAACCTGTACACTACTTTAACAGAAGCCACCATCACTGTTAAATGATTAACCCAGAGCAGATAACCTATCACCAGAAGGTCAGAATATTGCCTAAGGGCTGTGACTTTGAAAGAGAAGGGAGATCACACAGATGCACAGCTAACTACAAAGACATGACTTCAAATGCAGGGTTTTTTTTTTTATTTTATTTATTTATTTATTGAGGTGGTGGGGATTGAACCCAGGGCCTTGTGCTTGCAAAGCACTCTACCAACTGAGCTATATCCCCAACCCAAGGTTTTTATTTTTGACCAAGATGTAAGATACCATCACCATGAGAGTTTGACAAGAAATAAAATGCATATCACTGTAAAAATTAGCTTTTTGAAAAAGTATTTGCTAACCTATGATAATGGGTTCAAATTGAAATATGCAAAAGAACAAAAGAGAAAGGCATTAAAAATATATAAACCAACTGCAAGAACTTAAGAGCTATATAAAGAATATGGAGAAGGATCCCAGGAACTCACAAAAAAAGGTCAGAAAGAAAGATTGTAGACACAGGTGGTCAAATATTAACACATACATTATAAGAAGATGAAATTAAATGTTAATATGGATTAAATGCAACTTCACAGAAATTGAAGTAAGGACACATGAGGCTTGAACGGGTATAGAGATAAAGAAACTTCACATCAGTCTGAAGAAATTGATATGATTGAGGGAAATAAGTATCTCTTCATGTTAAGAGATGACATATATAATGCAACACCTTGATGAACATATTGGAACCTGAAGACAGAATCATGGCAGAGAATTGAGAGAGGTTAGGGGACAGTAGAAGCAAAAGTGAGGGAATACCCAAATTGCTCATCTATAAAAGACATTGAAGATGCTTTCCTAATATGTGGAACAAAACTGGCAAGGATAAGAACAAATTGACTGGAAGTTTTGATTATTCAGAAAACTACTAGGGAATCTAATTCTGCTAAAAGAAGCCAGAGAAATAGTGAGAGAAAAATTTACCAATTTCAGACCATCAGGATGAACTGGCTGGTGAAATGGAACATGAAACTGGGAACTTCAAGGAGAAAGTTGTGTGTTAGTCAGCTTTCCATACTATAACAAATACATATCTGGGATAATCAACTTATAAAGAGAAAAGGTTTACTTTGGCTTACAGTTTTAGGGGTTTCAATTCATGACTGGTTGGCCCCATTGCTCTGTGGGTTGTGGCAATACATCATGGCAGGAGGGCCCAGCACAGGAAAACCACTTACCTCATGACTAGGAAGTGAAAGAGAGTAAAGAGGAAAGGAGTGAGATTCCCATAATCCCCTTTGAGGACAATGCCCCCAGTGACCAGAAGACCTTCTTCTAGGCTCCACCTCTTAAATTTTCCACCATCTCCTGATAGTGCCAAGCTGGGGACCAATCTTCTAACACATGGGCCTGGGAGAGACACTCAAGATCCAAAGTAGAGCACTTAGGAAAAACTTTTTTCTGTTATCTGGAATTCATAATCACCTAACTAGGGACCCCAGGAATAGGACAAAGGAAAATTGGTAAATTTAGGCTTAAATTTACCTTAGTAAATAAAAGTTTCCAGAAATAAGTAATAAAATTTGAAAAGAATTGTTATATTAGACTTTTTAAATTTGTGGGGAGAAGGCAGTTAAGGATAATAACATGGTGAGAAACCATAGGATCAGGGAGGGAAACAGGTCAAGAAGAACACTTGATGAGAACCAAGTATGTATGGGGTAAAGGGAGGCACCTAAGGAAATCAATGTGACCACACAGGAAGCTTTCTTACACAAACTATTTAAAGATAAAAGAAAAGAAGCTTGTGTCCATATTCTTTTATAGATATGACAGATTTGTTAGAACAGTATGGAAATGATACATCAAAAATGAACTGAGGTTGTGAAATCACAAGAAAGAATATAAAAGAAATTTTAAAGTAAAATTTAAAGGGAGCTATGTAATTATCTCAAGCTCAATGTAAACAGATTGCAGAGACAGAGGGTTAATTTTTTTAAAACCTGTTTTTATCCCTAATATATGATCCTAAGATTTGATTATGCAACAAATGAAGTCCAAAATGGGAAGATAGTAAAAAGACTCCAATGCTTTAAATGAATTCCCTTCTATGCCCAGAAATACAGAGGTTGATTAATGAGCTCACCTCAGCCTGGAGGCAAGCTTTGCATGGTCACAGAGTGCTGTCCTTTGCCCCATCATGTGGCTCCATTCTAGCAGTTTGGATGAAGATAAAGTTGTCATGTTTTTTTTAAACCCTAGATGTCAAAGTTTTTAGGGATAGAAAATATGCTGTATGCCAGGTAACATTTTAAGAAGATAGTTCTGGTAGTCTGTAGTGATAGATCAAAGATATTCCTTTGAAGACTCCTCATAAAACTTGGAATGGAACCACCATTTGATCCAATTATCCCACTCCTTAGGTTTATACCCAAAGGACTTAAAATCAGCATACTACAGTGATGCAGCCATATCAATGTTTATGGCAGCTCACAATAGCTAAACTATGGAACCAACCTAGATGCCCTTCAACAGATGAATGGATAAAGAAATTGTGGTATATATACACAATGGAATATAACTCAGCCTTAAAGAAAAATGAAACTATGGCATTTGCCGGTAAATGGATGGAGTTGGAGAATATCATGCTAAGTGAAATAAGCGAATCCCAAAGAATCAAAGGCAGAATGTTTTCTCTGATATGAGGATGCTGACTCAATAAGGGGGGTGGGTTGGAAAGACCACACAACTGGTACATCATTTACAACCAGAAGAATGATAAGTTATACTCCATTTATGTACGACGTGTCAAAGTGTATTCTACTATCATGTATAACTAATTAGAACAAATTAAAAAATAATAATAATTTCAAAAAAAAAAGATATTCTTTTGAAAAAGACTAGAGTTTTCATACCACTTGAGCAATATCATTGGTGAATCCCAATCCCCAAGTCCTAATCTGCCTTAGGCAGTGGATGGAATGGCAGAGTACCATTGGGATAACCCATTCTTTGCTCTCAGGAATAAAAGAGAGGGGACATGAGGAGATGGTAGAATTTTGACTGGAACCACATGGGGAGGGGGCTTGGGAGGTAGATTTCAACATAGTAATTCAAGTTTGTTTACAGACCCTGGTCCAGTCCTTTGTCAGATTCATATTCTGGGGTTTTATAACTAGAGTTACTCAGAGTTATTTTAATTGTGTAAACTCCATCTATTACCAAGAATTAGTAGCAATACAATTCTTAAAAATAAAGTAGACCTAGTCAGGTGCAATAGCAAATGCCTCTAATCTCAGCAATTTAAGAGGCTAAGGTAGAGGATTGCAAGTTCAAGGCCAGTCTTGGCAACTCAGCAAGACTCTGTCTCAAAATAAAAATTAAAAAGTGGTGGGGATATAGCTCAGTGCTAAAGTGCCCCTGAGTGCAAAATCCCCAGTTCCACAAAAAATAAAGAGAAAATTAAAATAAAGAGCTTAGAAGAGGTCCCAAAAGAAGCATGTCATACTGAAGTAGTTTTCAATCTCAAACTGTATTTTTAACTATATTCCTAATATAGTGATCCATACCAACAAAAGGCATTTTATAAGAATTTATGAAGTATACCCATATCTCCTACATACAACTGAACTTCAAAGTATCTTAATAAGAATGAATGAATGAATGTAGAATTAAACCAGTTAGGTTAACCATGTATATATGGACCAATCCCATCATTGTCCTTTCAGAAACTCTAAGATGTGATCCTTTTGGGGAAATACAATGAAAATCTACCTCCTATAATGCCTACATGACGCAGTACAGCACCACACTCAAATGACTCTGCTCAGGGCCATCATTAAAAAAGAATTCCATATCCATAAATTCTACCACCTTAGAAAGGGATTGAGCAAAACCCCAAGGATTCAGTTACTTAGCCACAGAAACTGTTGCAGAGGCACTTCAACCGCATTTAGCCAAACTTCCAAACTAATACTAGTATTAATATACCTCTTAAAAAAAGAAAGTTTAAAAAAGTAGCATTGGGTTGGGGATATAGCTCAGTTGGTAGAGTGCTTGCCTTGCAAGCATAAGACCCTGGGTTCAATCCCCAGCACCACCAAAAAAAAAAAAAAAAAAAAAAAAGTAGCGTAGTTTTTTATAATTAAAAAAAAAAAAAAACAGACACAAAGTGCCAATTACCTTGGCCTTTTTGAGCAGATCGACTATATCGAGATTCATGGAGGCCAGCTCCCTGCTTGGCATGCTCTGCAGCTGTGTGATGATGAACAGCTCACAGATGTGCTGCAGTCTGGAGACTTGGTACATCTCAGCACAGATCAGGAGACACATGGCCTGGAAAATACCAGCTGACAAGAAGGGCAACAAGAGGAAACAGGTGATAAACCTCTGCGTTTACAATCTAACACAGAACGTGCTGATGGTATCATCCAGTGTGGACAAGAACACCTAGGAAAAGCCTTACGGTATGGGCACTCTAAACCACTTCATAAAGAATCCACTAAAGCTGTCACGCTCAGGGAGGAATCCAGAGCAGGCGACTCCTAGCTGCCCTGAAGTACCACCCAGAGCTATCAGGCCCATCTCTCTGTTAGCGATTTTTCTTTCTTGGCTCTAGTCCCCTGCCTCATTTGTTTTTACTGTGGTAACACACACATAACATAAAATTCGCCATTTTAGTCATTTTTGAGCATACAGCTGAGGGACAAGGAGTGCCTTCCTGGTGCTGTGCACCCAGCACTATCATCTCCAGAACTTTTTCATCTTCCCCATATGAAGTTCTGCACCCATTGAACAATAACTTCCCATTTCTCCTTCCCTCTGGCCTCTTGCAACCACCCAGTTTGTTTGTTTGTTTGTTGTTTTAAACACTTCTCTATGAGCCTGATTTTTCACGTGATTTTTTCTTCTTCCTCCTTAAATTCTTTATGTTCTTTCGTAGTTGTGGAACAAAGAACACTGTGCATGGTAAACATGTAACACAATGAACAGACTAATGGTGCGGTTTTCCAATGCCTGTGTTCTAATGTTTGGCCTGCCTCTTTGTGCATTCTGATCCTTTAGCCCCTTTTTAAAGTACTTCGTCCTATAGTTACTATTGCTTTCCTGAGCATTTTTCCTAATTAGCAAGATGAGGCCGAATGTTAGTAGTTTCAGTTAAAGCAGTTTCATCTAAAAAGATGATGATTGAGACATTAAATTTTACTATTACTTCAAATCTGGTCAATTTTTTAATTTAATAGGTAAAATTACCATTTTGAAATAATAGTGATGTTTATTTCCAATAAGAACCAATGCTTTACTTTTTTTTTATTAGGCAAAGAGGATAAGCTGATCTTTAACTCTGATAGTAACAACTAGCTCCGAAATACTCTATGCCTAGCTGCAAGACCAAAAACTAATTCAATTAATTTTTTTTTCTCTTTTCTGAAATTTCTAAAATATTCCAGTAGAGGCTCATTACATTTAAAATATTTCCATGACAAATGCAGGTAATTTTCCTACTCTAAAAATTAAAGGAGAGAACCTTAAAGAGAAATGCGGTCTGAAATGTTTGTTTTCTTTTCGTATTTGCTAGGGTGACTGCCCAGGTTTTATAATAAAGGTGTCTGGAACTACATGGGGCTTGTTCCAGCTGTGTTTGTGGCGGGAGCCCCCTGGTGGCCAAAGGGTAAAGAACATCAAAGGGGCTCCCATGCCTGCATCACAAAGCTCTAGGACTTTGAAAGGATTCTGCTTTCTCCAAGGTGACTCCAAGGTTAGAGAAAATCTGCAAGATGTGTCCCAACCTATAGCTGCCACAGACAGTTAGTTCCCATCAAAGACAGTCCTTGGTCAGTAAATTTGTAAATAAATTCTACAGTTCACTGAGTATCCTAAACATCTTGGAAGTTTTCAGAGAAGTCAGTTTCATGATAGGCTGACTCTAGAAGCTGAAAGGAGCCTTTAAAAAAAAAAAAAAATCCACATCCTCTGGACCAGACACCATGGCATCTCAGAATATCAAAAGTCCTCAAAAACATCTCAATCAGAAGTCAGAGCCATACAAGAAGTCACTCAACCCTCTTCTTTGAAGAGACAGTGCTCTAAGGAGCCCTCTGCTCCAGTCTCTACAATTAGAGTGGCCGTTGAGTACCCCAAACACCTACATTTCTGGGTAGCTACAGGGATCACCACACTGTTGGAGCTGTGAATTTATGCCAGGCTGAGAGCCCTTAAAAGGTTTCCAATCATTGCTTTTCTACTTGAACTAAATGAAGATTCATTGTTGTCCCAACATGATGTCCAACTGTTTAGCACATACCATGATCCCAACTGTGACAGACCCTAACCAAACAGATTTCGCAGAATGGAATTTATCAAAATGGGTAACACAGAAAGAATATTGTGAGTTATTATTTAGCATGTATATTACTCACCTGGGCAACAGGAGTCTGTGTACAGGTACTCTAAAAATGACAAGAAAGTCTCTTTGGAAACACCATAAACTGGAATCAGGACACTCTTTGCTTCCATGTAATTACCATTAAACATGGCTGCCATCACTTCACAACGGGCCACCAGGATGGCCCTATGGGCTGGCACTGTTGCACCTGGAAGGTGCAAAAGAAAGACAAAGTCAAATAAGATAAATTTGCTGAGTTACTACACCAGCAATTTCTTTCTAGAGTGGCATTGCATACCATCAGCTAAACTGATAATGCAAAAACCTAATTTGGGGGATAACAACCACTTATTATTCCAGAGACTTTAGTTTGAAATTGAATGATAAAGAGAGTTCAAATGTTGACTTTGAAAGCAACAATTTTCAAATCAGGTAACTATTTGTTATTTAATTTATATTTCCTAAACACAGGAACACTGAAAAGCCTTTTTGCTATATTTTTATAATGAAATGTCTATCCTTTCTGATTATCTCAAAGTAACACCTCCCCTGGACAGAGGAGGAACATGATTTGGAGATTTTTCTCCAAGAAAACCACCCTATGACCCTTCCTGGCCAAACTCACAGAATAGTCTTGGCCAGATTTCCCCACATCAGAAATAGGAAACTAACAAGCACACCATGAACAGTCCATACTTCACAGCAGAATGGCAAGAGAAATCTCTAAGGGAGCCAAGGAGACCATTTCCAACTTACAAAAAGTTTGGAAAGGGATGTCCATGGCCCTGCCTCTCCCCAGCGTATCACCCCCCCAAACAATTACTCTTTGCCATAGGAACAATGCCTTCTTCTGGAGGAACTAGGCCTTTGAACTTAAAGGTCCCTTCAGCCCACACAGAAGGTCCACTAAGTTAAACTAACTCTCATGGGAGAGCTTGCTCAGTTCTCCAGGTTTTGTTCCACCACACAAAGGCAGTTCCACATGGGGCATAGGTGGCCTGGGAATCAGCCTTCAGTCTGACCTACATCAGTTCCACAGATCACTGCTGAGCTCCCACCAAGTGCCAATCATTATGTCTGGAACTGAAGATACAAAGGTGAGGAAGTCAAAGCTACCATACTTTGAAGCAGGAGTTTTAGTGGAGAGCACCATGGCAGAGGGCATGACAAAGCAGTCCCCTCCCAGAAAGTTAACTCTAGGAGATAAACTCCTCTGCCCAAGAATTTATGCACATCTCTAAAATCTCATACTTATGAGGGATATATATTCTTCTCAAAAATATTTATATGCCAAACCTGTCCTGACACAGAGAAGAAGAGCTCCACCTAAACCCAGTGTCTCTCTCCAAAACGGAATCCTTGTGGATTCGTCAGGATCTACAAGGAGCCCCTGATGTTGCCAGCTGAGCCCAGTGCTTGGCACTGTGGTCTGCACAACCATATCTCCCCCAGCAGGAGCAAGGAAGGAGCTTCGGGAGTCCCCAAAGCTACACCCAATAAACACTACCTACCAGCAGGCATCCTCCTCTGCCACAACCTTCCCAGCCTCAATGTGACAGTGTCCATCTACCAAGAGGACCAGTGTCCATAATTAAAGTATACTGGATATATACATAGACAGCAATTAACAAGGGATTCAAACAGGTAATGCAATCAGACTTGCAATTTGAAGGTTTAAAAATGTTCAAGTTAAATATGGCATCATTTAAAAAGAATTAAAAAATCAGAAGCATAGTTAAACAAACTGAATGACCCATCATCTGAGTTAAGCAGAGTGATTTAAGATTAACTAAAAATACCAAATGGATAGTAGATGGGGGTGGAATTGGATACGTATTGAAATTTTAACAGAAATTTGTGTTGAGGCCAGGTGCCGTGGCAAACCACATAATCCCAGCTACTCAGAAGATCACAAATTCCAGACCAACCTCAAAACCCTGTCTGTCTCAAAATAAAAAGTAAAAAGGTCTGGGGATATAGCTGAGTGTTAGAGCATCCCTGGGTTCAATCCCCAGTGCAGGGGTGCAGCAGAGGGAGAGAAGAAAAGCAAAAAATAAATAAAAGAAATTCCCGTTGATCAAGTTACCACAGAACTGCAAAACAATCAGTACTTTCAAACACTTTTAAGCCAATTTCAAGCTTGAGTTTAGTTTGGAAAACCATCATACTTGCAGTAAAGAAAACATCAACTTCTATTTCTCAGTTCTTTAAACCATTGTTCTGGTGCTACAAATTGTTGTATTAACATAATACCTCAGGAGAGCTACATTTTTTAACATTGTATATAAAAATATTTGCAGGAAGAACATTAAGCAGTGTTCATATACTAATCAGTAATAGAATACAGGTGAAGAATTACTCAGAGGAAAAAGCACAGACCAATTTTCTAGCAAAAAGATAAACATGCTTTTGGAAAATGTCAAGGCTAAATTATCTTTTCTTTGTATTATTCATTTGATGTCGGAGTTTTAAGAGACTTTTTCTAAGGAAAAGGATAATCTTAAGAGTGAAACAAAATATAAAAGCCCAATTCTCCTACTCACTTTGATGCGTTATCAAAAGTCTTATTTTCATTGCAAACAAAATAAAACATGTGTTAAACCTTCTTCATACTACTTTCCAGGTTTCAAAAGTGAAATTTTTAGAATTGTGTTTGGTCTCATTCTGAAAAAAGGATTTCTGTCTGGCTGAAGAGAGATTTAGAGTATGGACTACACAGCTAAACAGGGAAGGAATAATTTTGTAAAAGAACTTTTCATGTGACACAGATTCAAATGTCAAAGGAAACTCCTATCTCTCTATACACGTCTAAATATTTACCAAGACTAACTCTAGAATGGCTAGAGTAACTTCCTTTTTTAAACAAACCCAAACAACGAATTACAGGTGGTAGTGAAAATACATATCTGATGACCACCTATTACAGGGATAGTATCCCATGTCAGGTTTTTACATCCCACTTTGACTCCAGTCAGTTGTTGGTGACAGCCTGGAACCTTCTAAAGAAGGGTATGCTGTGGAGGCTGGGTGCAACATGAAATGGCCTAGCTAGCTGCCACACCTCAGAAAGAAAGTAGAGTCTGAGTAAGGTTTCCACTGGTCCTCTACCTCCACTATCTCAATCCTTGTAACCACCCCACAAGGAAGAAATTAGAATCTCCTCCCACATTTGAGGAAACAAAGGTGCTTCATTTTATGAATGAAAAATTTGTTAAAATTTCAAGGTGACATCAAACTTCACCCACATCTACTATCCACTTGGTATTGACTTTTGGTCAATCTTAAAAAGCCGCAATGAAAAGTAACACAGTCAAGCCTGTACAGTAAGCATGTGACTCAGCAAAGGCCCCAGCCAGCTCTTCCTGGTCTATGCTACTTCCACCTCATCAAGGTACATTGGTTTATCAGTTCTGGGCTAATGTCCCCAAGATTCCATTCTTACTTAGGTTTCCCTAAGCCTCCCATGAAGTTGGATGATGTTCATGCTCAAAACTGGAATGAAGAAGCCAAAAGAATTATTGCTTGTGATTTCAAATTTACTATGATTACATGAAGAGAAAATGTTACACTTAAATATTTAGTTTTTAAATTGTCTTTCCTGATATCTCACACAAATTTATAGTAAGGATATCAAAGTTACATCCAAATGTGAATTATTCCACAAGTATGAAACTTTCAGAACATATATTTTACATTATAAATATTTTAGGTTATATATAGAGAAAAACTGAATATTTATCTAAGACTTCAATATAACTTCAAAAAAATTTATAATTAATATTTGAGATAGTTTATTATCCAACCATTACCCTGAGGGTCAGCGTTGAGTTCAATATAAATCAGCTTGAAATACAGAATGCTTTGCCTCCCTATTTTTGGTATAAAATATTTAAATTGTCAATTAAAAAGTTAAAGATACCTTCACACTTCAAACAGCTATTTCCATTTATACCAAAAACAAAACCAAAAAAAGACATTGGTTTTTCAGAGTGACATTGGGTGAGGAAAGGAAGGTTGGCCTTCAACTTTTAGGTTTGGAACAAGGGGATGTCTGAAAAGACCACAAGCAAGGGTAAACAAAGTGCCCAATCCTGAGTGGGATAGAGGCTCTGTCCCTGGAGACCACACACCATGTAAAGAATTGAAGAGTGTTTATGTTCCACATGTTGAATCTCAACTTCAGAACCATCAATCTCATTGCCAACAGTCACTCACTAAAGGTCAGTTGCTGTTGTGGGACATAGTGATACAACAACATAAGTCCTTCCTTAGTGGTGACTGTTAAGTTTCCTCCAAATCCAGAACTATGGCTTCCCTTTCACAGTTGAACTCCTAGCGCGCAGGCGCGCGCACACACACACACACACACACACACACACACCTGAACGCACGCGCATGTGCAATGTGATTACTCATTTGCGGAATAACCCAACAGTCCATCTCTAAGAGGATGACTGAGGTGTTTGTTTGGAAACATAAATTTCCAATCAAGGAAACACAGGTCACAAAACATAAATTAATCAATAAAAAGACAGCCAAAGGATAAGAACTTGATCATCACAGAAGTAAATACTGAATCAACTATATTGTACTTGATTTGCCTCAAATGTTGTGTGAGTGGTAAGACATTGGTTAGCCCTAGCCATAGGACCAGTACCAGAGCATCATCCAGGAAAGTCTGAGATGTTGGACATGATTAATAAACATACTATATTCTATTATAGGGCAAAAACCATCATGGCTCCAAAGAAACAGCACTACAAAATATTCTTGTATGTTCACCACATAACTTTCAGTTTACTACTTCTTTTTCCCTTATAAAAACATGCCCTGAGGAGCTGCGGATATAGTTCAGTTGGTAGAGTGCTTGCCTTGCAAGCACTGGGTTCAATTCCCAGCACCACAAAAAAAAAAAAAAAAAAAATGCCCTGTGTTGTTATGTGGTTCCTGGAGTGCTTTGTTCCCACCTCATCCTCATCTGCTCAGTATGAATCCAATCAACCCTAAAACACATATGGCTAAAGGACAGACCTTAGTGCCCCACAGGAAATCATTTGGGAAAGAGCAGTTGGTCATCTCCTGCCATCAGCCACATTCTTTCAGAATAGAAACTGTTATTCCATCTTTCTAAAATGAACTTTAAAAAAATTAATCTTGGAAAAATAAAATACTTTTTTATTTACAAATCGTATTTCTTCTCAACAAGTAACAGAGTCTTTTCTGTTGAGAGAGTCTTTTCTGTTGACATGTAAAGCTTCTTAGATGATTTGTAAAAAATTATCTATCCCTATGCTTCTTTTCTATGGATAGAATGCACCAAGCATTTTCCATGAATACTTTCATCAACAGAGATTTTTCTCCTAGAAGCTGAGAGAATTCTGTGATTACTGGGGGCTTTATCCCCAACAAGTCTTGCTCCGCCTATAAGGAATATCAATGAAAGCTGGCTTTAGATACACACTTCGGGTTTTTATTTTGGCAACTAATAAATCAAGGTGTGATAGTATTAGGGGCTTAGGCCAGGCATGGTGGCGCACACCTGTAATCCCAGCAACTCGGGAGGCTGAGGCAGGAGGATCGCGAGTTCAAAGCCAGCCTCAGCAACTTAGTGAGGCCCGAAGCAACTCAGTGAGACCCTGTCTCTAAATAAAATACAAGATAGGGCTGGGGATGTGGCACAGTGGCTGAGTACCCCTAAGTTCAATCCCTGGTTCCAAAACAAAATAAAACAAATATTAGGGACTTAGGAAGTTGGTTTTAGGTTTCTTTAAAATGATGAAAGGGTTACAGAAAATCTATGGCCTCTTGTTGGCAATTTTCCCCAATCACTTTTTATATATCTCAAGGTTACCCTTATTGTCCCATTTTCAGTATTCTAGGCTCATACTGCCTACAGTGCTGACAGCAGCTTTGGAAGGTACTTTGGGAAGTTTCCAATTAATTGTTTGTCTTGGAAGGTGACCAAAGTTAGAAGTAAAAGGAATCTTTCTGGGCAAATACTTCTTAAAGCAAATGACCATGTTAACTGTCACATATTTCCACCATAAAATTAGAATTATATCTTATTCTTCACAATAGCCCACATAAAGTTCTAATTAATTCATCTGGAAACATCTCCTACCCTTCTTGCATAACTAAAGATACATGAGAATTTGTTTTCAAGATTCTGCTTTTAACCTACTAAAGTGACAAAATTATCCATGCAAGTAATTAATAATGGGCATTAAATCAGCTCTTCTTTATTACAGTTACGTGGCATTACTTTACCACAGAGATAAGAAGCAGCTTTCCATTGCTCAGGATAACACTTTTTTGAGTGCTGTGAGGAATCAATGCAGCAATATCTGTGGGCGCCAGGCATGACTCTCAACCCACAACTAGATCCTTTCACTCAAATAAAGACAGAGAGAGAGTGAGTGAGAGAGAGAGAGAGAGCACTGGAGCGCACATGAGAGCACAGAATAAAATAAGAAAAAGGTGATGTAATCTTAGGGGAGCAACCTCACACGAATCAAAACCTAGTATATTAGCCAGGCCTATAATCCCATAGGATTATATGGGGAGGTGATGTGGGAGGTTGAGGCAGGAAGATTACAAGTTCAAAGCCAGCCTGTGCAACTAAGTAAGACCCTATCTTGAAATAAAAAATAAAAGGGCTAGGGATGTGAGAAAGTTCCCCTGGGTTCAATCCTCAGCACACACGTACACAGACACACACATCAAAAAAGGGTCCCAATCCAAGCAACTTGGGAGGCTGAGTCAGGAGGATCACGAGTTCAAAGCCAACCTCAGCAACTTAGCGAGGCTCTAAGTAACTCAGTGAGACCCTGTCTCTAAATAAAATACAAAATAGGGCTGGGGATGTGGCTCAGTGGCCGAGTGTCCCTGAGTTCAATCCCTGGTTCTAAAAAAAAAAAAAGGCCCAAAACTAAATAAACAAACAAACCATCCAGGATCTTAAATTTACAAACAAAAATATTTAATAACATATTACAGAACATCCCATTCCTTGCTGATTTCTATAAGTTAATGAAGAATACAGTAAAGGGGAAAATACTATGGAAAATAGCTGGGTGCAGTGGTGCATGCCTATACTCCCAGCAATTCTGGAGGCTGAGGCAGGAGGATTGCAAGTTCAAAGCCAGCCTCAGTCATTTAGTAAGGCCGAAAGCAACTTAGCAAGACCCTGTCTAAAAATAAAAAATGAATAAAAAGGACTGGGGATGAGCTAAGTAGTTTGTGCTCCTGGGTTCAATCCTCAGTACAAATACACACACACACACACACACACACATATACTCATACATACATACATACATATACAAACACACATACACACTCCCCACTCTGGATTAATCTACTATGGTGGAAATTTAAAATCTTTAGTGAGGGGGGAAAATGACACTACCCTTCCTCACAAGGAAAAAGGAAACGCACTTCTGAATGGCATTTATCAGAAGCTGAAACAAAGTGAGCAAAACAAATGAAAAATGAAAATCCATAATAAACTTTGCAAATTTGAGCCATACCTTGTATTTCGAAGACAACATCAGCAAGCATTGGTTTATTAAGGAAAAACTTGAGAGAAGTGTTATAAAACCACAGAGGTTTTCTGGCTTGGTAGGTTTTGCAATTCCTTAGACAATTAATCTATAAGAAAAAACAAAAATACAAGGAAAGAGACCGTTCAATATGCTCTGGCAACATAAAAGGACTGGTTTGAGAATTCAGAAAACTGTATGAAGAAATAATGATTACCTACTCTATGGAATCTCTGATCACAGTGTTCGAGGGAACTCACCCTCAGGCACTCCATGTGCTCCCTGCTGATGAGCAGGACCACACTAAGCACACACCTCAGGACAGGCCTGGCTAAGTGAGAACACAAGTCTACTGCCAAGAATATGCAGGGTCGTGAACTGCTATGAGTCATGAGTCTTCATTGAGAAACAGAGCAGCAGCACAAACACATATGAATGCCTAATAAAATATGTTTGCCTATTCTATCTGATTTGTTCATTACCAAAGAAGACAAAAATTTAATTTGCAATTTAGAAAAATACATTTTCCCCTTATCATACCAGGTTCATTTACTGCCTACTACCTCAATACTTTCTCCTAAAGGAAGGAACATTAAAAAAATGTGTGTGTGTGTGTGTGTGTGTGTGTGTGTGTGAACACACACATATATACTTGAGAGTGGTTAATTGGCTCATTTCCATCTTAATCGCCAATCTTATAATCCTAACACCTTTCCCATACACAGCACAGACTACTGGTTTGCCTCAGTCTCTGATGTGGAGCTCCAGATGCTCTTCTCTTGATAACACACGTGTCTCATCACACCTGCCTGCTGCAGCTGGCAGCCTCCAGGGGCAGTGCTTCTGTCCCACTCAGGCTTCAAACATCCCCTTGTTCTAAACCTAGAGGTTGAGGGCCAGCCTCACTTTCCTCAGCTCCATCCATTTTCTTTGCTTTTTTTACTTACTCCAGTTTCTTTACAATGAATAACAAAACAAGCCTGAACAACATTTTCAGGTAAAGATGTCCAAAAGATGAAGAATAACTTACAGTACAAAATACTGTACTGTATTGAAATACAGTTTGAAATACTAGGATTCATTAAGACTGCAAGCTTAAATTGCATTATTACTCCTCTCCTTTGGAATGGTTTGGTGATGATTTTTATTGAAACATATTTTACTCGTCCCTGACAGATTTACCCATTTCCCTGGTTGAATCTCAGCACTGGTCTCTAACCCTCTACTTGGCCAGTTAGGGAAATCAGAAAGCTCTAACCCCTAGAAATAAGCAAACCTGTATCATTAACAAAATAAGAATACATGACATATACTGTGTGGATTAATCCCACTATGGCTAAATCCCACTGTGGATTAATCTACTATGGTGGAAATTTTAAATTTTTAGTGAGGTGGGGAAATAACACTATCCTTCCTCACAAGGAATGAGGAAACACACTCCTGAATGGCATCTGAGAGCAAGCAGAGAGGCAAACAGACCACACGAATGCTGGTCCTTTAACCACATTCTCAGGTCCTACACACAATATGCCTGAAGGAACTGGGGATAGAAGGCTGGTAAATGCCTCACCAAAAAGGAGACTATCAGCCGGTAAGTATCACAGATTTGGAAGCTAGCAGAGGCCTCCAGGAGCAGTGCCTCTATTTATTGAAAGCCCTGACTTGCTCCATGTCGCAGAGATAATTTGCAGCAGGCTCACAATTTAAATCCACATTCCCCAAGTCCTAATTTAGTGTTACTTTTTTTTTTTTTTTTTTTTCATTTTTCAGTACTGAGGATCAAACCCAGGGCCTTGAGCATGCGAGGCTTCCTGTGATGTGCTCAGTCAGTGGGATGGACCTTTACCCCAGGAAAGCACAGAAGAAGGGTGGAAGAACTTCTCCCTTCTGTGAAAGTGAGGGATTTTAGTTCAATATCATGGTATCAGATATTCCCTTCACAAGAAGAATTCAGTTTATTCTCTGTACTCGAAGGGATGTATTCAGAATGACACCCATGAAAAGGTACAGGTTCAGAACAAAAGCAACACTTCTTCCCTTACCTATATAGATTGGCTATGAATTTGGATACTGTGACTATTATGTAGCTATACACTACGAATGAATGTATGTGTCACTTCTGCTTTGAATTTGAAGGAAGTGAGAGGGCAGAAGTTTAGTGAGAACACAGATGTACATGATGTGCATTTTCATATCATTATATAAGTTAAATAGATTTATTGCTTTGAAAAACAGAATGTAGGTGTATGTGCATATTTTTACAAAATAATTATTTCCTTGAATTAATTGCAAGAGAGCTACCATCCTACTAGACATCTGTAAAACCAGACAGCTTCTGTTTATCTGCTTCAATGAGTAACTGAAACAAAAGATTTAAGATCTGGCCCCTTAATTCCATGCTACTTTGCTAAAAAATCTTTCTTCTCAATTAAACTATAGTCAGGAATTTTCATTAAAATTGTAGTTTACATTTTGAAATGATTAACTTTAAAATGTTAGTAACTTAGGGCTGTATGTGACAAAGTCACTTGTATAAAATAAATAAAGGAATGATCTTTTTTTTCTTACATGTAAATCTGTATTCTGACAGGCATTACACACAGTGAACTTTTTATCTTTTGTAGTCAACTTGTTTATCACAGAATCTGAAATAAGTATACTGACTAAATTGTATAATGTGGTTTTTTTAAAATTTAACAAATCTACTTTTCAAGCTCTTATAGACATAAATAAGTTACTGGAGTTTTACTGTACACATGTTTATAGCCATATACAAAGTCTATATTTTTATAACCCCAAACCTGGTTTATAGTTTTGAACTTACACTAGACAGAATCCTTAATTGTCCATCTGGTTAAACAGATTTCTTAAAACCCTCAAAACAGGCACACACAGGATCTGCCTTGCTCCTGCAAACTGTGCTTTGATTGTGAGCCGTAAGAAAGCATCCTGAGTTGTAGCTCAGTGGCAGAGTGCTTGCCTAGCGTGTGCGAGGCACTGGGTTCAACTCTCAGTACAACATAAAAACAAACAAACAAATAAATAAACATCAACAACTAAAAATATTTTTAAAAAAAATGGTTAAGATGATAAATTTTAAAAAAAAGCATCCCCTTGAAGAAGGTGAACTGCAGCAGATCACACAACCCTTCCTTCCTGACATGGAACACGTATTTCCAGAGCTCCAGTGAAGTGTTTCAGAAGTTGGAACTCACAAATGAATATTTTAAAGATATGACTCACACATACTTTAATTCTTACATAAATTAAAATCTAAGTAACAAATAGCATGTGTTTCTACTTAAAATGTAAACATATATTCAGGGGAAATATTTATATATTATTTAATTCTTCTAATGACTCAATATTATATTCATCACTTTATATCAGAGAAATCAAACAAATTAATTTACCTTTCCCGGTGTTTTTAAAATGCATTTAACTTTCTCAATCACATTGGAAACATCCCCAGAATCTTTCAACTTCTTCCTGATGTCTTCTTCCAATTCTTCCCACTGAAAAGCACCTGTAACAAATTAGCACGTGTTATATTTTTGTTACAGTAGGAGGTAAGAAAAAATCAATCTCACACTAGATACCATTATTCATTTTTCTTTGTTTTGTTTTGGTTTTTTGTATTTTCTTTTACCAAACATAGCCTTGCAATTAAAGAATACATTTAACAGCTCTCACGTTTTTAACAAATCAGGTTTTGGCTTCCCCTAAATTTCTCAAAACCTGAAGTCCTGCTGCCTGCACAGCTGCCTCTCTGTGAGTGGTGATAACAGCACTGGCCAGAATAAGGCGTCCAACACCCAGGTTATCTGTCTACCCTGGGGAAAAAGGTAGATGCAGTCTTTCCCATTCTGAACATAGAGAGCAGTGACTACCATCAGGTAGAGGAATATGCAGCAGACACAGAAAGCATTCTCAAGGTCTCCTGCATCGTTAGGGTCAGAACCAGAGCATCTCTCCGGGAACTCCTCCATGCATACACAAAGTCTGCATAAAAACATCAGGAGTTTAAGGACCCCTTAGAAGCCAGTGAGGCAGCAATCAAGAAATTTTGTTCAGTTGGGCACTGTGGCACACAGTGGTGATCCCAAAGACTTAGGAGCTGAGGTAGAAAGATCACAGGTTTTTTGTTTTTATTTTTGGTACCAGGGACTGAACTCAGGGGCACTCAACCACTGAGTCACATCCCCAGCCCTATTTTGTATTTTATTTAGAGACAGGGTCTGAGTTACTTAGCACCTCCCTTTTGCTGAGGCTGGCTTTGAACCTGCAATCCTCCTGCCTCAGCCTCCCAAGCTGCTGGGATTACAGGTGTATGCCACCATGCCTGGCAGGATCACAAGTCTGAGGACAGTCTGGGCAAACTTAGCAAGATCCTGTCTCAAAAACTAATTTAAAAAAAGAAAGCAAAAAAAAGAGAGAATATTTAAATTTATTCTATGCCAGCTATTCATGATCCTATCTGTGTATTACATTTACCTGGAGATGCATCTTTTATAAAATGCCATCAGAGCCGGGCGTGGTGGCGCACGCCTGTAATCCAAGCGACTTGGGAGGCTGAGTCAGGAGGATCACGAGTTCAAAGCCAGCCTCAGCAACTTAGAGAGGCCCTAAGCAACTCAGTGAGACCCTGTCTCTAATAAAATACAAAATAGGGCCGGGGATGTGACTCAGTGGCCGAGTGTCCCTGAGTTGAATCCCTGGTTCCAAAAAAAAAAAATGCCATCAGATGTCCTGTACCAATTAGATTAGAGTTTCTGGAGCTGAGGCCCTGACACCAATATGCTTTTAAAACCTCCTAGGTGACTGATATACACTGAGTGCTGCTGATGACCACTGTTCTTCCTTTGGAAATCTCATCCATTATACTAACCGCAGGATAAGTGGTACACAGCAAGAAGTAGGTGTAGGTATTTTTTATTATCTACACTCACTCAAGCTGAAGGAGAACAAAGATACTATCTCTGTAGTCACCTTAACTATTATAAGTAAAAGTTACATTAAGTTAACATAAGTAAAGTTATATTAACTAAAGAACATCTATAACTCCAGTCAGAAAGCAAACAAGTATCAAATAACATAAATACATGGATTAGCATCAGATACCTCACCACCAGTCACTGATGTATCAGTTTGTGAAAACAGACACAAAAAGAACCAATATCTAAGACTGAAAGAAAGACTGATTTTTAAGTGCACACTAATTGGGCTGTTTTCACAATCAGAAATGCTAATCGAATCATCTTTGATATATTTGCATCCAAATAAAACCATAATCCTAGGCTGGGAGTATTTTTGTTTGTTTGCTTTAATAAAGACATTGAACATGGGATCTAAAGACATAATCTCCTCCTTTTACATTCATTCATTTACTTATTTATTTATTTTTATTATTATTTTTGTGATACTGAACCCAGGGGTGCCCTAACTGAGCTACATCCCCAGGCTTTTTATTTTGAGACAGTCTCGCTTAGCTGGCCTTGAACTTGTGATCCTCCTGATTTAGCCTCCCTATTCAGTGGAATTATAGGCATGTGCTACCACACCCCACCCAACCTCCTAAATTTTTAAGTGTATAGTACAGTATTGTAAACAATAGGCATGATGACATATGGCAGGATGTCTAGAATGTATTCATCTTGCATTATTCAGTGGGATTTTTTAAGGATAACTTTTCAAAGCACTTATTTAGTCTCTTAGCACAGTATACCAGGCTGCTTTTATGCATTGCAGAAAAGAGCATGCCAAGAATAATTCTAAGCATAGGAGAATACTATGCAAACAGGAGATGAACACTCATTTCCACATATTCATTTACTCTAGCAGCATTTCAGTAAGTGATGTGAAATGCTAAGGTCCCTCTGTGACAGGAAGAGCTCAAAGTTACATTTTTGAGGCTCTTACAAAGATTCCCATTCCTAGATATCTGAAATCATGTGACAGAAATTTGCAAGCCTAAGACTATAGTCAAGTATTGTAAGAATGCTCCAATTGTATGCCATTTAAGGATTACTCCCTGAAGACCAGGAAACTGTGGACCTCACTTTGCCATTAGTCCTTCTCCTCTAAGGATCAGTCATGAGATACACATTAGGCAGTGTTCTTTATCATCCAATGGAAAAGTAACACATACAAAACAGGCACACCTGGACTGTATCTATTTATTAAAAAATCTGAATGGGAAAATAAACTGAAGCCTTGTATTTATGTGTAAAATGTTAACCAGACTACCTCAGAACCCTTTTAAATAAAAGACCAGATACCCAGGGTGACACAATATTAACAAAATTTCAAATGCCTAAAGGTTAAAGTAAAAAGTATGTTATTTAAAAATTAAAACATTCTTTGTAATATGGTTCATTAAAAGGGGGGGGGCAGGAGATAGGCTTCTTTTGGTCTTTTAGCCTGTTTTCTCAGGGCAGATACCCACAGCATGCCACACCCTGATGTCCTACCTCTGTGCCCAGCAGAACTGATGTGAGTAACAGCAGTCCCGTTGGTCGTGATTCCCTAACATAACCCACATGTGGCTACAGTGCTTCTGTGAGAAAACCAATACATAATAGTACCTTCAAACTTGTGTTTCCAAGGTTTATAAGTGTTCAAAAAAAAAAAGACAGACCTGGCCCCTTTATTGTAGACTCTAAGAAAAATGTTATATTCAAAATTCTTCTTTGATTTGGTAAAAAATATTTTTTTAAAAAGCAGTAACCTCGTCTCAAACAAGGACTAGAAAAAAGAAAACAGTAATTATGTTAAAACGTTTTCTTTTAACAGTGGGATCTATGTGATTTTTTGGCTTCTCTTAACAAATTTTCTGCATTTTTCAAAATTTTCTCTATTGTTAAAATATAGTTTTACTCTTTTTTTTCCCCCAGGTACTAGGGATTGAACCTGGGGCCTTGCACATGCTAAGCGAGCACTCTACTACTGAGCGACATCCCTAGTCCTGTTTCACTATTTTTTAAACATAGCTTTTGCCAGAGTCATAGGTTATTATGTGTAAATAATAAAAGAATAATAAATAAATTAAATAATGAAGAATAATCAACTGCAGAACCAGTTATTTTTCCTTCTCCTCACCCAGCATTAGGGTCTCTTACAGCCTCAGGCCAAGGACCTGTATCACTGCTCATACCTGACACCACCTCCTGCCTCACTGAGATGGACAGGAAGAGATCAGTGCAGAAATGGGATAGTTCAGTGTCACGTTAGGAAGCTGAACAGGTTGAGGTAGCTCATGAAGCTCTTCGTACCTGATGCACTCCACACGCCTCTGTCCCATTTCCTGGCTTACTTAGTTTCTAATCAAGGTCTAAGCATTCACTTCCCCCTACTTCAGGCAGGGGTCACAATAGGATGCTGAGCACCCCAACTCCAAATAGCTCAGCATCAGCCTTGCAGCTCACCCCATTTTGACTTTGTGCCCTAAGCTGATAATGGTAATTCCTTTTCCAGCCTCTGAACTAAATTCAAAGCCCAATTTGAACTGGTACCCACTCTTCCAAGGGCATCAAGCATTTGGGAGGCTGTTGGAAATACAGAATCTCATGTCCCACCCCAAGCCTCCTAGAGAATCTGAATCTGCACATTAACAAGATCGCCAGGAGACTTGAGTGCACTTGAAGATTTGAGAGCACTGGTCTAGATGATGAAGGGCCAAGAGCAACACACTCACTGCCCAGATGTTGCCCTTTCTGAGGTTGGTCACCAGAAGGAAATGATGGCCTCCTAACTAGATTCCTGTCTTACCTTCTCTATTCCAACCTCACACCATCACCAGAGATGAGCTTAACAAAGTCCAGTCTGACGATGCTTAAAACACTCTAGCATAGCTTCTGGGAAAGGCAGTTCCCAGAGGCCTTGTCTCATCTCCCATCAGCCTTCAACTTCCACATTAATGTTCCAGCCCCAGGAAACTATCTATGGTCCCCAGAAAACAGTGGTTACCAAAGACTAAGTTTTTACTAAAGCATATTTGATAGTACATTATTCTCTTTCAAAGAGCATCAGAGAGAACACAAATTTTTTTTTGTTTTTGTTTTTATAGGCAATTGAATCTGGGGAATGGGTATGGGCTACAGGGAGAACTTTTTATTTTTCTCCCATTTGCCTGTACTAATTTTGCAATTTAAAAAATCTCTCCCTAGGAGAAAGCCAGGCAGGTTCAATCACTGGTGGTACACGTATCTGTTTTACTGCTGCCACATTAAAGATGGAACTGACTTTAGGATGTTTGTGTGTCTTTGAAAGCACTGAATGGATATTGTGGGAAACTTGCTGAATA
The DNA here is from genome assembly GCA_020662805.1 of Glaucomys volans. Lineage (NCBI taxonomy): Eukaryota > Metazoa > Chordata > Mammalia > Rodentia > Sciuridae > Glaucomys > Glaucomys volans. Next base: position 98,545 of record JAJEJO010004368.1, read on the forward strand.
ATTCATAGAATTTCAACAGTAAAATCACTGACAAGTCAAACACATCCTTCACATTTCCCTAAACTTGTAATCCCAGTGACTGGGAAGGCTGAAGCAGAAGGATCATGAGTTCAAAGTCAGACTCAGCAATGGCAAGTATGGCGAAGCAACTTAGTGAGACCCTATCTCTAAATAATATGAAAAATAGGGCTGGGGATATGGCACAGTGGTTTGATGTTCCAGAGTTTAATCCGAAAAAAAAAAAAAAAAAAAAAAAAAATCCTGCAAGAGAGCCTTATAACCCATTAAGATGGCTACTATGAAAAAACAGAAAATCACCAGTGTTGAGGATGTGGAGAAACTGGAATCCCTGTGCTCTACTGATAAGAATAAAAAATGGTATAGCTACTGTGGAAAACAATATGGCAGTTTCTTTAAAAATTAAAAATAAAATTACCAAAAAAAAACCCCTGAAACCTAAAAAATAATAAAATAATAATCACCATATGATCTAGCAATTCCATTTCTGGGTAGATACCTGAAATGTGAAAGCAGGGTCTCAAAAGATCAGCATTACTCACAACACCTGAAGTAAGGCAGCAACCTAAATGCCCATCAAGCGATGAATGGATAAACAAAATGTGGTATATGCACATAACAGAACACAATTCAGCCTTAAAAATGAATGAAACTGACAGATGCTGAAACTTGGATAACCTTGAAGACATTATACTAAGTGAAATAAACCTGTCAAAAAGAGACAAGTGCCGTTGTACTTACATGAAGCACTTAGAATAGTGAAAAAATCATAGAGACTGAAAATAGAATGGTGATTGCTGGGGGCATGGGGAAGAGGAGAATGGGAAGCTTTGCTTAATGGACACAGAGTTTCAGTTTGACAAGATAAAATGGGTTGCAGAGATGGATGGTGGAGATGGTTGCACAGCATTATGAATGTATTCAATATGACTGAACTGCACACTTAAAAGTGGTTAAGATAGTAAATTTTGTTATGTGTATTTTGCCACAGCTTAAAAAACTGGTGGGGGAAAAAACAGATAAATAAATTTATAAGGATGACGGAAATCTTGGACCAATTCTTATAAATAAAGTAAATATTATTTCATGCATAAATTTGCCTCAGATGTTATAAAGAATAAATGTAACACTAACCAATACTCTTGAGAACTGCAGACATACTTCATTTCAAAGACTTATGAGAGTTTAAGGAACCAGAACCATTTGACAGGATACCTGAATAAATGAAGCGCAGAATGTCTGATAAACAAGAACAGAAGAGGGCGTCTTTAACAATGACTCGCAATGGTGGGTTGCCGGAAGATTCCTGGCTAGCACCTGGAAAGGTGGTATCTCTGTTTATAGCAAAGAGATCCTGGGTAGTTCGGATGATACTGGAGTCCTGAATGTCAGTGGGACTCTTCACATTGAAAAGCAGCATGAAAACGTGGCTGACTGCACAGAGAACGATCTTGTGGGCCTCTATGACCTCCTTTAAATCTGGGTGGTAAAACACCACGTCCACACATTGGCAGCAGAACAGCAAGTTATTTAAGTCAGAGTTATAATGCGATGCTTCAGCCTTTAAGACAGGCATTTTTTCTGTTTCAAAAAAGAAAATAAGAACAATAAACTACTTTTTAGGTCTACAGATCCAAAAATTTCAGGTTTACTTTAAGCACCATATAATATCTTAAAGTAATAATCAGGTCAAATCTAATAAAGTACCAATATTTGATCATTTTTCACCTGCAATAACAGCAATTTTGCCTAGTTTAACCTAAGTATATGAAAGTAATTTTACAGGGATTATAGAACTGTATAACACAAACACATGACAGTACATTTTCATTTTAACCTGCAAATGACAACAAAAGGAGCAATAAAATATTTCTCATCATTTGTATGTTCCAAAATTAAACATTCCCCCAAATACTGAATGTCAGTATTTTGGTAATCATCATTCTTTACTTTTATCTGATTAAACACAAAACAAAACAAAAAACCTAGGACAAAGTACTGAGTAAGTTCTAAAGAACCCAAGTACACATCTGAAGTCCTCTTCCTCCAGGAACCAGGAGTGGGGTCAAGGGAAACCTATGAAAATTCTGCAACTTCTCAGTGTCCGAGTTCAGAATCTTGGACTCCACTATTTGAAACCACCTTGACCACTTAATTTGGGGCCTAGTCTTTTTTTCCTCCTAGTAAAGCAATAGGTTTCCCAGAATAACTCTTTTCACTCAGCACACCTCAGCAGAAGTGCTGACTAAACACTCTAGTTTCCAAAAGAGGATGTAACCTTCCACTTACTGGTTCAATTACCAACAAAGAAAGATTAGCCCTCTCTGGGTTCAGAATATCCACACTCCATGCCCTATCACAGACCCTTCTATAAAATATCTGCCAAGCTGAAGAAAGGAATCTTTGTGAAATGTTGATGGAAGGATATGAGATCTTCTAAACCTGTGGAATTCAAATTTCTTTAGCAAAGAAAATCCTTTAAAGCAAAGCCCAGTCTGTAAAGTAGATGACACGGTACTTTGGGGGCCAGGCTTCTCCAACGCTGTATCCTGGCACACAGGCACACATGGCTGAACTATTTAAAACTAAGTGGCAGTCACTAGGACACTTTGACTCTAAAATACCTTTACATTCATCTTCCAAAAATAAGAACATTCTTTTATTAATCACAATACCATTACCATAGACAGGAAAATTAATAATAGTTCTATAATATCTAATTTCCAGGCCATTATAAAATTTCTCCCAAGTGTCCAAAGAACATCCTTTAGACGTTTTTTTATTGAGTTAGTATTCAATCAAGATTCATGCACAACACTGACAGTTATTTCACATTAGTCTTAAATCTAGAACAGCTCCCCTCTACCACATGCTATTTTTAAGAATATACAGGCTCAAATTTTAGGACATCATTTCCCAAAAGGTGATCTAAGTACCACATGCTTTAGCATCACCTGAGAAGTTTTTGCCCTGTCTTAAGTTTGCTGAATCAGAATGTCAGGTAAGCCTTGAGCACACTCAAATTTGAGAACAAAAGCTCCAAGATCTGTGAGGAATGATCTGTAATAAATGTCTACCGAAGTCTACACACCTGGTTGTTCAAGCTGAGGTGGTCTAATTCCATGAAATGAGCTGTTCATTTTCCTTTTCTTCATTTTCTCACTTGTCTTCTGATTTAAGGCTTGAATCATAAAATACTCCAACTAAAACATGAATCAAATCTAAATTAAAAGTCCAACAAAATTATATCTGACATAATTATTTGTCATAATAAAATAATAATCATATTTGCCAAATGTTCTTAATGTCAGTGCATTAGCAAACACTTGTAAACAACTTATTTTATCTTTGAATAAATGTGTTTAGGGGAACAGATTGGGCCCTAAACATAAGAGAACTTATTCATTCAAGAAAGAATTGTTTCTTTTTTCTTCTTTTTTTTTTTTTTTTGGTACTGGGGATTGAACCCAGAGGCACACCACCACTGAGCCACATCCCCAGCCCTATTTTTTGTATTTATTTAGAGACAGGGTCTCACTGAGTTGCTTAGGGCCTAGCTAAGTTGCTGAGGCTGGCTTTGAACTCACGATTCTCCTGCCTCAGCCTCCCAAGGGCTGGGATTACAGGCGTGCCCCACCGCACCCGGCGGAATTGTTTCTTGAATGATCAAGCAGACACACACCACAACAAGGGGCTATCAATAATTTTCTCAGAGTGAAAGTATTACAGCTAAAACTAGTAAGATTCAAGTCAAGAACAGATCTGGCTCTATGTCTACAGATGTTCCTATCAGCCAGGAAATTTCACTTTTTCCTCTTAAACAAATTTCTTTGAAAGCTATCCTTTATTTTACAAGTTAAAAAATCGTATCCACATGCATTTATATAGTCCCAGGGTGTGATCTACCCTGTAATGCCTGGGGCAAAAGCACAAATGAGTGTCCACTCGTAGAGCAAAATATTTAAATGTTATAAATCAAGAAAAACTGTAAGGTAAAAAATATTCTATACTCTAGTTTTGACAAACACATCATTATAAAGACCTGACCAGCTAAACTGATCTAAATTCTCAAACTCTTCTGGAGTCCTGAGCCCTAAGACCACCTCTGTCTTCTTACCCTAGCTTCATCCCATGCCTTGAAGAGCTTTATGCACACAAGTAGACATCTAGACTCCATCCACTTTCCTCTCCACAACCCTCAGGAACAGTCACCCCTCAGCTACGCCCCCACCCACAGGCCTAGGGGTAATGCAGTTCACTTTCAGGAGAACAGACCCAAGAAAAAGAGGCTTGCATAGGTCCAGGAAACAGTGTCTGGGTCAGCAGCCACAGAATTCAGGAGTCCTGTGTTTGGAAGTGTAATCATAGCACTGAATAAAACTTTCTGTGTTGGTGGAAATGTTCTCTAACATCTATGTAATCCAATACAGCAGTTACTATCTATATGGTGCTATACACCTGAAATATAAATAGAATGCTTGAGGAAATTAAGTTCACTTTGTTTTATTTCACTTAATTTCAATACAAGTAGACACACATGCAGCTATCATATGGTGGTGCAGGTCTAGAAGGGAGATAGTACCAGCTTCAGGTGGCAAGTCCTCTTGGTTTCACCGATGTGTGGCTTCTGGGGAGGGTTGCAACAGGACAAAAGGCAGGTGGGGCTCTCCAACACTCAAGGGCAGGTGCCCCTGTTGCACGGGTCTGAAAGGCGACTGCACAGCTCTTTATCCCATCCCTGACTTAAATGCAGGATTTTAAACACTGCTTTCACTCCATCATCTCCACTCATATTCTTATAAATGCCATTATTTCTACACCCAAGATCTCAGGTGCACATTACTATCCATGAGTTTTAAAATGAGACCATTATGTTCTTATTTAACATTCTTATCAAGTCTTGAGATTAAAAGAAACCACTATGTCTTTCTATCAACTCTGTCTAATATTCATTTGGTCCTGACTAGGCCTCTGACCCTCACTGCAACATTAAGTGTGAGGGAGAAAGAGATGCAAGGAGAAGAAGAGAAACAGAAACAGAAACAAAACAAAACAAAACAAAAAAAAGCAAAACAAACAAACAAAAAAAAAACAATGAGCGCCTGAAAGTGGGAAGAGCGAGCAAGCGATCTTGAGTATTCCAGGCCTGCGGGAAGGAAGGAGATCTGCAGCTTCCCACGGAACCAGCCTCCTCCTTCACCCATGAAAGCAAATCCAACCAACAGAACCTCCAACAAATGAAACCAAACCATCTTTATCCCCCACAGCTCCCTACGGGGTTTATTTCAGACATACACAATTCTTTGACTAAACAATGACTTTTTTTTAAGCCACTACAAAGTAATTCCTAGGTGAATAACAGCTACTTATATTTGGCAAGAATCAGTATTATTTATATTTGTTTTTTATATTCTCCAAGTTACATAGCTACAGAACAAATGAAACATGTCTATAGTCACCTGTGGAAACTTCAGCATGTCAACAAAAAGGACATAATGAATATTCTGGCCTATTGGGAAGAGTACTCAATGAAGAGCTAGGGGGATGGAGGAAGGATTTCAGTGTGCTCACACTCCATGTAGTTTGCTTTTGTTTTAAACTCTCTTGGATGATAATCAGACTTGTCTACTGAGAGGAGACACTTCTTGGAGGGTTGGAAAGATAGTTCCAAGTCAGTCAATTTTTAAAAGATGCAACCCCACAGTATTCTTCAAGTACCTTACAGTCCTATATTATAGAAGGTAGGTACAATGTGTCAAGATGAGCCTCAAAATGACCACAAGACCCAGTAAATGCCAGTACAACTGGGCAAGCCAAGTCTGGTTTTCACCACATCCAACAAAAAAGTTATTTGTACAGTCGTTTCTCTGAATGTTTGAACTACAAGTTTAGGGTGTGAAATCATGCTGAAACTACATAGAGGAAGAAAAAAATCTTCCTTTCAAGTAGTAAAGGGAAATAAAAGAGAACTTTGAGGGCCCACTGGTTCACATACCAGGTTCATTTAGTTATAAAAATATTATTAACCAGTGACATCACAGGTTTGTGTAAGAAAACAAGATTTTGTATGAATGAGGACCAATAAAGTGCCACCAAGGGAAAAATTCCAAAATATCACATTAGACAACAGAACAATGTTTCATTTGGAGAGAAAAATGTGTAAGTTTGCTCTGGTAAAACCTTTGCTATTTACTCTCATTTTATTTCTTAAGGTTAAGACTAATCATGCTTTTAAAACTAAAACTCTAATTGATGTTCTAGAAAATAGCTGAAAAGTCAGCCTGACAAATGACTTTGTATGTAACAGGAATTTCCACTTACCACTCCTCCAAAATACTTCCCTATGTAGAAGTCATCAAGGCTATGCAGTTCAAGATAGGTAGCTCCCAGCTCTTTAGCAAGGTGGATCCCTTCTGTTGTACTGACACAGCTCCCTCTGTCTGAGGTGCACAGTGGGCAGGTGCAAGGCAATTCTTCTGGAAAAATGAATTTGAAAACAAAGAGCTTTGAAAGTACACAGGGGGAAAAAAGTACATACCAGAACCACTATCCACTAGACTCCAAATAAAATGTGTCAAGGATAATAGAATGGCCCCTAAATACTTCAGAGCTATATAGTAACAAAAACAGCATAGTATTGGCACCAAAACAGACACATAGACAAATGGTACAGAACAGAAGACACAGAGACAAACCCACATAAATACAGGTATCTCACAGCAGACAAAGATGCCAAAAACATTCACTGGAAAAAAGATAGCCTACTCAACAAACAGTGCTGGGAAAAAATGAAAAACCACATGTAACAAAATGAAATTAAACCTCTATTTATCACCCTGCATGAAACTCAACTCAAAGTGGATCAAAGAGATGGGCACTAGAAGAGAGACCCTGCAACTACTAGAAGAAAAAGGCCCAAATTTTCACCATGGCAGCCAAGGATCTGACTTCCGTAACAAGACTCCTGAAAAGCAAGAACTAAAATTAAGAATCAATAAATGGGATAGATGCAAACTAAAAAGCTTCTTCTCAGCAAAGGAAATAGTCAATAATGGGAAGATTACAGATTGGAAGAAAAACTTTATCACATGCACCTCAGATAGAGCATTAAATCTCCAGGATATATAGAGAAATCAAAAAATCTAACACCCCCCTCAAAAAAACCTAAACAAACAAATAAACCAATAAATAAATGGACTAAGGAACTGAATAGCAGACACTTCACAGAAGAAATACAATCAATCAGCAAAAATATGAAAATAATGTTCAACATCTCAAGCAATTAGAGAAATGCAAATCAAAACTACTCTATGATTTCATCTCACCCCAGTCAGAATGGCAATTATCAAGAATACAAGCAACAATATGTGTTAGCAAGGATGTGGGGAAAAAGCTACACTCATTCATTGCTGGTGGGACTGCAAATTGATACAACCATTACAGAAAGCAGTATGGAGATTCCTTAGAAAACTTGGAATGGAACCACTGTTTGACCCAACTATCCCACTCCTTGGTTTATACTCAGAGAACTTAAAATCAGCATACTGCAGTGATACATCCACATTAATGTTTATAGCAGCTCAACTCACAATCCACTAAACTTTGGAATCAACCTAGGTGTCCTGCAGAAAATGAATGGTAAAAGAAAATGTGGTGTATTTCCACAACGGAATATTACTCAGTCTTTTTTTTTTTTTTTTTTTTGAACCAGGGATTGAACTCAGGGACACTCGGCCATTGAGCCACATCCCCAGCCCTATTTTGTATTTTCAGAGACAGGGTATCACTGAGTTGCTTAGGGCCTCACTAAGTTGCTGAGGCTGGCTTTGAACTCGCGATCCTCCTCACTCAGCCTCCCAAGTCGCTTGGATTACAGGTGTGCGCCACCACGCCCGGCGGGGCATTACTCAGTCTTAAAGAAGAATGAAATTACGGCATTTGCCAGTGAATGGATGGAGCTGGAGAATATCATGCTAAGTGAAATAAGCCAATCCCAAAAAACCAAAGGCCGAATGTTTTCTCTGATATGCAGATCCTAATTCACAATAAGGGTGTGGGTGGCTAGAGAAAAATAGAATTACTTTAGATTAGGTAGAGAGGAGTGAAGGGAGGGGAGGGGTTTGAGAGTAGGAATGATAGTAGAATAAATCAGACCTTATTACCCTATGTGCATATATGACTACATGAACAGTGTGATACTACATCATGTACAACCAGAAGAATGAGAAGTTATACTCCATTTAGGTATAGTGAGTCAAACTACATTATACTGTCATGTACAAATAATTCAAACAAATTTAAAAAACAAGCCAGGAGCGGTGGCGCACACCTGTAATCCCAGCACTTGGGAGGCTGAGGCAGGAGGATCCCAAGTTCAAAGCCAGCCTTAGCAACTTAGCGAGGCCCTAAGCAACTCAGTGAGACCCTGCCTCTAAGTAAAATACAAAAAATAGGGCTGGGGATGTGGCTCAGTGGTGGAGTGCCCCTGAGTTCAATCCCCAGTTCAAAAAAAAAAAAAAAATATTAAAAAACAAGAAAGAAAGGTCCCTAAATAAATAAGCATTAGCTGCAAGGAGAATAAACAGCATTTTAGAAAATATAAGAATTTTTTAAATAGGTGATTGGATTTTACTAAAGCTAGACAGTAATTAGACTAACCAGCAGTAATAGCAGACCTGTTGCTTGTCCAGCCTTGACATTCTGAACATCAATATTTCTAGGCCAGTAGAAAAAAAAAAAATCCAAAATTTACAATTAGACTACCCACAGAAACCATGAAAAGCAGAAAGTTGGATTTCTTTCTTTCTTTTTTGTAATAAACTTTAAATATATAAATATAGTCACCAAATTTGAATAAATCTTACACTTTTATTTCAATGAAACCATCAAATTGACTTGATTTTTAAAGCTGCAACATGCCACTGTTCTTGTGAATTCCATATGAAGTACATTCTTATTCAGACATTTCAATCATTTGACTCTAGAGCTGTCAACTTTAGAGACCAAATTCAATCACTTTTTATCTTTTTCTTTAAGATTTAAAAATTAAAAGCTGAAGAAATAAATCTTTACTTAAAAAGTGAACTGTCCCAATATTCACAGTTATAGCACATACAGACCATGGCTGGGAAGGTGCAGAGCAACCTATTTATAAGAACACTCCCTACTAAGACTGTTCAACTCCATATTCATCAGTTCGATTTGTTTTGTTTTATGACTAAAATATGGGTCACTGTTCAAAAGGTAGTCAAGTCAAAAGAAGGAAAAGGCATTTCTAGAAATGCCTATTGTGGCAGGTTGGCCTGTCTGGGAAACAGACTGTAAGATGGAGATGAGTGTGCAGGAGGCCAACTGGGAGTGACCTGTGGAACAACTCTCGTCAGGAGTGAGGGATGTGGATCTGGGTGGAGGAAAAACTTGGAAGAGCAATACAGTAGCACCAGAGACCAGAGCTGTCCTGTAGGGGCTCTGAAGCTCAGCTGGCCCTCCAGAGTGCTCCACACTTGAGGAAAGGCAGCTGGGCCTTTGCATCCTATTCCCTAAATCAAACAACCAGTAGATAAGTGCTGCATCCCTGGAGGGGGCACAGCTTTGGGCCAGGGAGCTCCCACTGGTGAACAATAAAAGTGCCATTACTTATTCTACCCCAAAAATAAAAGTGATGTCAAAAGAGGAAAAAAAGTTTAAGAATTAGTGATTCCAAAGATAAAGTAACTTACAAATTAAGCTTGGGTTCTTTAATTATGTGATACATTCTAATTGGAAGGGTGTGCTTTACTTTTTCTAACATCATTTTAGATTTGGAGCAAAGTTATCAAGCAGAATTTAGTCCCTTCTGAAAAATAATGCATTGGTATTTCACATTCTTTATGAAGCCTTTCTAAACAGTGCCTTTGGTTTTCTGAACACAGAGGCCTTCTTGTGCCTACAAAGGTCTCCTTATGTTGATGGAATGCAGTGGGCAGGCAGATCATTTCATTAAGTATTTCTGGACAAAAGTAAACCAAGTCAGTAGTATTTCATGTGAAAAATGAAGTGAACTTAATACAAATTAAGTTTTAACAAACAATCTTGATTTAAGGGGAGAACACAGCTAACTTTTGGTTTGAGTTAGCTGTGTCTAGCTATAAGCATCTTTCTTATATACATCCTGAGAAGCTTGTCTTTTTTTTTTTTTTTTTTGAACCGGGGATTGAACTCAGGGACACTTGGCCACTGAGCCACATCCCCAGCCCTATTTTGTATTTTATTTAGAGACAGGGTCTCACTGAGTTGCTTAGGGCCTCGCTAAATTGCTGAGGCTGGCTTTAAACTCGCGATCCTCCTGACTCAGCCTCCCAAGTCACTTGGATTACAGGCGTGCGCCACCACGCCTGGCTCAAAGCTTGTCTTATTATAGCTAATCCTATCTCTATGTCAATGAAGACATTTCTTTTTGTTCACTCACCAGAAAGTAAAAATGCTTAGTCACTACAGACCACATTATGCTGTAACTAGTTGCCTCTTAGTCATCTACCATTGTCTGGATTCTAAAATATTATTCCCATTTTATTTATTTGTTTTTGCAGCACTGTAAATCGCATCCACGGCCTTGAATATAGGCAAGTGCTCTACCATTGTGCTATATCCCCCAGTATAAAACCCAGAAAGTTTTATTTCTTAAAACCTTCATAGGTTTTTGTTCATAATTAACTACTTTGTGATTTACTTATGAATTATTCCTACATTTTTCCATATCAATCACCTGTAAGAGTCTAAGTAAAAGTCTGATTTGAGTTTGTTAGAGAATGAGAACCAACAATACATTTCAGGAATAAATAACTTTACCTTAAGCATTTTGTCAGAAAAAATCAGAGGACCCATTTTATCAGAAACAATGTTAAATTGTTGTTTCTTGTAGTCACAGTGGCTCTGGGAATCAGTTCTACACTTCTAGATAACTTTGTGGGGTTTTGTTGTTGTTGCTGCTGCTGTTACATGTTATCTTTTAAGATGTTACATTTATTTTTCAAAAGCAAATACAATGTAACTCTAGCATTCAAATGGATAGTATCTCTTTCAAAGCAGTGTGGCTTTGGAAACCTATAGGGTGATTGTTAAAATGTTGCCACTGCCTGAAAGTTTTAGTTTCAAAAATTCTAGCTCAGCAATGTACCAGTCTATCAGGGTTTCAAAAATAATAGAGACAGTGTTCGCATGTTCAGGAGTTTCAGGCTATGAATACAGCCTAGGCATATTCTGGAGAAAAAAAAACAACATCATCTTTTAAACACAGGTTCAATATTTAGTAAAAGCCAGAATGTGTTCAGAGCCAAGAATCATGAAGACATCCGCACAGTCACGCTTGTCAAAAACATGTAACAAAAAAAAGTGATGAGACCGGTTACATTTACTGAACAAGTTCTAAAAAAGTTCCCAAGAGAATTAACAGGAGAGTACCCAGGAGTTTCATGTACTGAAAGGGATGAGTGAGGGGATGGTAATAAAGGTCCCTGAGCTGAAGAGCCAGATTAGCTCTGCAGTTACTTTATAATCACATTTTATATGGTAAATTAGCTCCATCTTGTTAGTGAAATTGATTTTTTCACTTAGATTATTCATAAAACTATTCATTCACTCATTGAACAAATGTTTATTGCACACCTACCACACATCAAGCATTACTGATAAAAAAAAAAAAAAAAGATGGGAAGATAAAAGAAAATCTTAGTCAACTGAGCCAAGATAGACATGACACAAACAACATAACATAAGTACTAAAATGAAGGCATACAAAGTTACCATGGGAACAGAACAGAGGAAATTAACTGACTGGGGGAATTGTGGAAGGCTTTGCAGAAAGGTAATGATCGAAAGGATGAGTATGAAATCGCTAAGCAGATATGAGAGGGCTGTGTGAAGGGGCACTCAGTCACAGGGCAGAGCATATATAGAGGTCTGCATGTGAGAAAAAGGTTCAAGATGGCAAGCGAAGATCTCTCCTTCTGCCAAACTATAGAAAAACTATATAAAGAGGGTGGGGGAAAAAAAGAAAGGAAGGAGAATTGAAAAAAGGAGGAAAGAAGGAGTGAGGGAGGGAGATTTGGAGGGAAGAAGGATTGAATATACAGCAACATTTAAAAATTAGAGGGGAATCCAAGCATGGTGGTGCACCCCTATAATCCCAGCAGCTCTGGAGGCCGAGGCAGAAGGATTAAGAATTCAAAGCCAGCCTCAGCAAAAGTGAGGCACTAAGCAATTCAGTGAGACCCTGTATCTAAATAAAATACAACATAGGGCTGGGGATGTGGCTCAGTGGTTGAGAGAGCCCCTGAGTTCAATCCCCAGTACCAAAAAAAAAAAGGTGTGTGTGTGTGTGTGGGGGGGATATCAGCCCCAAAACTAGGAGATCCTACAAGAATGGAGGCAGATGGCATAAGATTGAAGCAAAGTGCCTAGTGGGGCCTCAGACACTGCAGCAAGCTGGAGTGTTCAATGCTTAACAATGGGGGAAGGAAGAACCAGCAGGCCCAAAGGCGACCCACTGGCAACTAACTGGAATATAACAAAAGAAGCAAATAGACCCAGAGATTCTTGACCTATTCCCCCTACTGTACCAATAGCTATTGAGCAGGGAAAAAGGAAGGCATCAACCCAACAGGGAAAGCAAATTTCTAAAGCAGGAAAATTAAGAATTATGTTTGAGAAACATCCATATCATGAAATAAAATCTCATCAGATGGAAAAACTTAGAATGCCTATTCAAAACCAGACAATATTCTAATCAAAACAGAACTACTAAGCATAATTAATTATCCTAAGATTTTAAAATAAAGCTTTGCAACCTTAAGACAGGAATAAGAAATTATGAAAGATCCAATTACAGGACTGGAAATGAAAAGCTGTTGAAGTTAAAAATTTAATCAAGCAGAATAGCAAAACAGACCCAGCAGACTAATGCATGAGCTGGGGGAGGGAAAAAAAAAAGGCCAAGGGCAAAAGCAACACAACAAAATAAAGGAATCCGAAAGATAAGAGTACTCAAGGAGCCAAAAAAGCATCACCAACAGCCTGAGAAGGATCCTGGGGAGGGTGATGGGGGCAGAATAGAGATAAGGGAGATCCGTTATCGCCACTGAATGTTGGAGAAATGAGAATGTTGACACTTTCTCAGACCTGAAGAAAAGCATTAAGTTCTTCAGGCAGTCCAGTGAGAGCGGGACATAAGGCATCGGGGATTGTTCCTAACAGTTCTAGAAGTAGTTGGAAGCTAGATCATGAAGAATCTTGTATCTCAGGTAAGATTTTACAACAGGAAGTCATTAAAGTGAGATACAAATACTGGACAGGAATAAGGGTGTGAATGGTAATCTGTGATTTAAAAATATAGGGATGACAAGTAACAATAAGTGTTAGCAAGGATGTGGGGATAAAGGTACAGCCAGACGTTGCTGATGGGACTGCAAACTGGTGCAACCACTCTGGAAAGTGGTACAGAGGGAGATTCCTCAGAAAACTTGGAAAGGAACCATTCGACTCAGTTATCCCATTCCATGGCATATACCTGAAAAACTTAGAATCAGCATACTATAGTCATGCAGCCACATCAATGTTTACCACTGCTCAACTCACAATAGCTAACCACAGAACCAACCTAGGTGCCCTTCGACAGATGAATGGATAAAGAAAATGTGGTACATATACACAATGGAATATGACTCAGCCTTAAAGAAGAATGAAATTTGGCATTTGCTGGTAAATGGATGGAACTGGAGAAAGTCATGCTAAGGTGAAATAATTCAATCTCCCAAAACCAAAGGCCAAATGTCTTCTCTGAAATGTGGATGCTGACTCTAATAGCACAATAGGTGAGGAGTGGGTGGGGTGGGGGGTGTCACAGCTGAGTGGGGAGATGCAGAATGATGGGAATGGGAAAGGCAGTAGAATGAATCAGACGTAACTTTCCTATGTTCATATGTGAATATAAATCTACAATCAAAGTAACTCCACATCATGTACAACCACAAAAATGGGAAGTTATACTCCATGTATATATGATATTTAAAAATACATTCTTCTATCAGGTATAACTAAAAAGAATTTAAAAAGAAGTATGAATATATATAACAATCCCTGGCTCTGACCACTGTACAGGATCTAGAAGCAAAGACATTGAAGTCCTGGATACCCTAGAGCCGAATTGTTGTTTCTAAATGACACTACCCACTAAGAGGAAGCAGAACTCCTTGAGAACACCTATTCCAGGGCTGGGACAGCAAAGGTCTAAGGTGAGCCTTAAAGTCTTGTGCCAGAGAATAAGGAAGCACTTCAAAATTGATTAGAAACAGCCTGAAAAGACTCCCTCTAGACAAACATAGATTAATAATGTAAGCTTCAGAAGGAATCATCAGGACAACAGACTATAAAATGTTGAATTGAAAAAACAAATTCACGAATCATAACAATTCCAAAAGAAGTGTATAGGAGCAGAGAGAAGGGAAAGCTCTATTTACAGAAGAATACCAATAAATAAATGTAGAAGGAACCATAGAAAATTACTGTTTTGTAAGCACATGTATGACAACTGAAAGAATGAGGCAAAAAAGCTGGGCCAGCCCAAATTCTTTAATAATGTCAATGTCATGAAAGACATGCCCCCTCAAAACAAAACAAAGAAACAAACAAAAATACTGGAGAACCATCAATATTAAAAGAGACCAAAGAGACATGACCAATAAATGCAATGTATAATTTACACTCTGGATTGGAAAAAAACACAGCTATAAAACACATTACTGGAACAACTGGAAAAACATAAATGCAGATTATATTTTAAATAATAGCTATTATTATTATTAATAAATAATTATTAAAATTATATTTTAAATAATAGATAATAGCAAAATTATATTTTAAATAATAGATAACAGCATGTTAAATTTCTTGCATGATGATTGCATTATGGCTAATAGAATGGCCTTGTTCTTAGATGATACATGCTGAAATACTTAGAAATGAAGAAATCACATAATGTTTACAATTCAGTCTCAAATGGTTCAGAAAAAAATGTGTGCATATGTGTTTATAAATTCGAGGGTTCAGTGTCCTAGTCCTGTCAACTGTCTTAGGTTTGAAATTTTGCAAAATACAAATTAGTGAAGAAAGAAGTTCCTAAACAATTCAAAGCACTGAGTATCATGGTCTGACTTGTATTCTAGCATGATTATTCTGAGAGAAATTATTTCAAAGGCAAACCAAGAATAGGAGGCCAGAGGCCAATTGATCATGAGGCTGATGAAGCTTAAACAGAAGGCCTTCTTTTAATGCTTCCTTTCCAAAGCCCAGGGAGGAATCTGAACAACATATTTTTTTTACATGGTCATATGCTTTTGTCAAATTCACAGAATAAGATATTTTAACTATGTTTGCCTAAGACCACTGTCTTTTCCCATTCTAATTCAATTTATCTTATATGAGGCAGTTCTAAAGTAATCATGGGCATTTTGGGGATGCTACTAAGGGGAAATTTAGCTTTAGGTTTAGTGAGCTATTACTTGTGGTTTATAGACACTTTTCTTCCTCAACACTGGGGAATAAGCTCGGGGTGCTTATAACTAAGCTATACCCCCAGCCCTTTTTGCTTTTTTATTTTCCGACAGTGTCTTGCCAAGTTGCCCATGCTGGCCTTGAACTTGCGATCCTGCTCTCTCAGCCTCCTGGGTAGCTGGGATTACATGTGTGCACTACACTTTCCTGTTCCATAACTGTCCTGGAATAGGAATGACTTTCAGGAATGCTTCTGCCACCCACAATGCAGACTTACTTGGCATCAGATACTAGACTGCTGAGCTGAAATATGTACACAATACAAACTGGTGCCTGGGGCCAGAAAGATGTAGAGAATAAAGAATCATGCTGTTAGAAAAATTGATTATCATTCTCTTCTCTCCACAGAAAATATCACAAAGTGATTCAAATGAAGAGGTGATCAAAGACTTCACAGCCCCTAAAATGTAAGAATATTTAAAGAAGCATTAGGCTGCTAAATAGAAATATTTCTAAATGTGATACTGGACAGATATTTGAGAATTGTAAGTTGCTTTTTTTTTTTTTTTTTTCTTTTCTCATTCACTGTGGGGTCTCCTACCCTAGTCACAAAATTACCTAAGTCTGAGATCCTATAAAATTTGAACTATCCTTTTTAGGAGACAAAGAGGTCCCTATGAAAGATAATTAAATAACAAGGATTTGAAATCTAGCAGAGATAATAAGAAATTAAAAGGTTTAAGAATTATTTAAGATGTAAAATCAAAAATAGCTTCTTAATCAACTGGATGAGGGGGACAGGAGAGAAAGAAAGATCCAGGATGATTCTAGTTTCAGTTAAGTGGAGAGATTTTGAATCGTTCACCAAGACAGGGAACTCAGTAGCAGGAGGATACTATCTATGGAAATATGGGTCAGGAAAGAGGCTGGAACCAGAGAAACAGATTGGACAATCACTGTTTATAGAGGGGAAGCCAGGGCAACTGACTGGCTGGTTCCTGATCTGAGATGAAGAGCAAGAGGTAAAGCCAAAGGATGGAACCCTGGGAAACAACTCCATGATGTGTTGCTGCTCATGGAGAGGGGCACAGGGGAGGGCAGGGGGACCAGTAAAGAAGACAGAGAATTAGAAGAAACAGAAAAGAAAGAATAACTGTATTAATCAGAGGAAGAGGATGTTTAAATAATTTCAAAGAATTGTTACTAAAATGTATTAAATTTAGCAGTAGGATATAACTGGCAACCCACTGAGAACTTGGTGTGACTGTGCAAGTCAAAATGAGACTGCAGTAGGCTGAAGAATGAGAAGGAAGTGGACTCAGGAAGTGTGCATGGTTCTTTCAAGAATCATGAACAGAAAAAAAAAAAAAAGATATGGAAGTAGAGAGGATGTGGGTCAATGGTGGGTCAAGCTTGCTTTATTTGTATTTACTAATGCTAAACATATACCTACCTTATGACCCAGCAATCCTACTCCTAGGGCACAAACTAGGTATCATCAAAAGGAGAATGGATACATAAACTATGGCATATCCATACAATAGAATAACGTAAAGCAATAAAAAGAGCAAACTATAGATAAGCACAACATACCCTGTAATTTCATTTGTATAAAGTTCAAGAATAGGGAAAAACTAATCTAGGTAGTTAGAAGTCAGAACAGAAGTTTCCTGTGAGGAGAGGTGTTATTACCTAGGAAAGAGGCCTGAGGGAGTCTTCTGAAGTACTGCAGGTGTTCTGCCTTCTGATCCGTGCAATGGTTGTATAAGAATGCACACACAGGCACAAACACATTAAGCTGCACTCTAACACTAGTGAACTTTATGCTCTTTTCTTTTCTATACCTCAACAAAAAGGTAAAAAAAAAAAAAAAAATTAATAAATAAAAAATAAAATTTTGAGCCAGGCATGGTGGCACATGCCTGTAATCCCAGCAGCTCTGGAGGCTGAGGCAAGAGGATCAAGAATTCAAAGACAGCCAGAGCAACAGTGAGGCACTAAGCAACTCAGTGAGACCCTGCCTCTAAATAAAATACAAAATAGGGTTGGGGATGTGGCTCAGTGGTGGAGCGCCCCTGAGTTCAATCCCCAGTACCCAAAAATAAAATAACATAAAATAAAAACAATGAAATTTTAAAGACAGCTTTACTGAGTGAATATTACTAAGGAGACATGTAAAATACCACCAAATGCAAGTGAATCTTGAGTTGGCTTGAGCAGATGACAATACACATAGCATCAGGGACTACAACTGCCCCAACCAACCCAGGCCATTAGCCATGGAGGTCACAGCCTTTCCTCAGGCAGCAGTGTCAGTGTTTTCAGTTCACCCACTGTTATCCACCTAAAAATTCTGCTCCCACACTCACATCTTCATGTGAATAAGCCATCCTTTCCAATTGGGTAAACCTTTAGACGGTCAAAAAAAAGCTTTCTAGGGCTCAATGTCAGTTTAGTACCTTTCATATGTCAAAAGAACACAATTATTGACTTCTTTATTACTGGGAAGAGCAGGTTAAAAGACAGATTTGTACCCATCAGAATCACAGCAGTTTTCAATCCTCTCCTTTGATGTCTTCTTACCGTATCAGATGATGAAGAGATAACAACTGACATTTGAACCCACAGTTATTTGGGTAAAAAAACAAAACAGTATTAATCATTAATAAACTTAACTCTATTTAAGATTAATGTGGTACCTGCAAGCTCATTATAAAAAAAAGAAAATTAAATACTTACCATTTTGTCTGGTACCAACAGCAGCAATGATTACTGGAACTGAATTTAATGCTCTTTTTATCACTGGAATATAATTGTCCTTTACTTCATGGAATGAAAACTTGTCATTTACGTTGTATTTGATCACAATGATGTCAGCACTCCCAATTAGGTTTCGAGAAGTGTACCAATCACTGTCAAAAATGTCCTAAATGAAAATGAAGAGATCAAACTTTAGTCTACTTATCTTCAAATCAATCATGAAATCAAATGTAACACAGTAGTATAAATTTTTTGCTATAGTTTAATTTTTGGAATGCACATACATTTCTTTTAAATAGTAGCTTTATAAAATTTAAAATGTTTGATTTTTTAAAAAAGTTTTCTTCATTTAGCCTACATAAGTATTACTGGCTCAACATGATATCTAGAAAATAATTGACAGTTTGATGAAAGAAGCAACCCTTTTCAATATCTATGCTTTAAAAATGAGCACTTCTAAAAATAATGTTGTTTTTAATCACTTAATTTTTAAAATGTAACATTATGGTATTAAATGAAAGAGCAAAAGTATGAGTAACAAAGCTTCAAAGGATTTTCAGTGATCTAGTTTGTTTTGCTTATATAAATTAAAAACTCAAAATAAATCTTTCTAGTTCTGAAATCCTTACTTTTGTATGCTAGTGAATAATATTTAGATTTAGAATTCGGACCACAAATTATTTATTATAGACCCTACTCCTTAAAATTTAGTGCTTTGATATGTTAAAAATAATTTTTCAAAGTTTTTTTACAAACAGTAGTATGGGGAAAATATCTTTATGGATCTTAATTCTACTGCCAAATATATACCAGTAGGTTTCTTCTCATATTCGAATTAACCATTAATCATTATTCATCCTTACATTTGGCCTTTGATATATATTTCTAGGATATAATAAAATCAGTCTAAGAAAATAAGACAGCTGGTTGGCCAACTGTTTGGCTATGGAAGTTTGCAGTAAAAGTTTGAAATACGAATTCAAAACAGGGTTAATAGTTTTTGAATCAACCAATGAAGATCTGTGACAGAACTTTTATCCTGTGTTAGATGATAGAAAAATTCTGGAGTGTTACAGAGTTGCCCTTGTGCAGAAAGAGCTTCTGACCAGTGCCCCCTATTGCCTATACTTTCCCAACTGACCCTTCACTTACAAGGGCACTCCAAGTAATGAGAACTACAGAATTTCTAAACAGGAATACCACACTGAAAGTGGAACAGAATGAGCATTTTTGAAGGAAGTTTAAATGAACCAAAAAGAAAGAAAGAAGCAGAGAAGAAAAACTATCAATACCAAAGATAAAGGAATGAACTTGAGAGAGTGGAATGGGGTGAGTTGTGGGGAATGATGTGGGATACAATCCAAGAAAATGTGAGCACTTCCCAGCAGAAAGTTACACTGATTTCCAAATCCCAAACCACAAACCCCATATAATTCCAACTATATCTGTTAAACAGCATTCAGGTTCAAAGTATAGAAATATACCAGAGTATGTAAGAATAACAAAAAAGGGATAAACTCAGGGCTGGGGATATAGCGCAGTTGGTAGAGTGCTTGGCCTGTCAGGCACAAGGCCCTGGGTTCAATCCCCAGTACCACCAAAAAAAAAAGAAAAAAAAAAAAAGGGATAAACTCACATAACATAACTAAATGTAAGTGGGACCAATATTAAGCATCCATTTAACTGAGAGAATTTTAAAATTCTTTAAAAAATTTTAAAAAAATAAAAACAAACAAAAAAAACCCATCTGCTTTTCACATTCCAAATAGGTCAAAATTCCAGATCTACTGGAGAGGTAACCAGGAAAAGGGACATTTGAGGAAAAATGTCATGAAAAAAAAAACAATGGGTTTGGGCATCCTTAACTCTATGGTATTGGGTATAAAGACTATAATACTTTCATTTGCTAATAAAAGTCAGAACTTCAGACCCTACAGAAGAAAATTGTGAATGTATTAGCTCACTGCTTTTTATAAAATATTTTGGTAAACAGGAAAATATGTAGAATTGTGAAATGAAGTAATAACATAACTGCATAACTGCACAAAAAAAAGGAGTGGATGAGAGAGATACTAAATAATCAGCTATTATTTGAAACACATTTATTTTAAAAGTGCCAAGTACTAATGGCCAAAGAGAGAGAATAAGGCTAAAGATCTACAGAAAGTAGGGAATAGAAGCACAACTATCTTAACCCAACTCCAAGGCAGCAACAATACATTTCTTCTCAAGTTATGTCAAAGAGAAAATACTCCACTGGTTTCTAGAATTATGAAGGAAATAAGATTCTCCCATCTCTTGTGAATCAATTCCAGGATTTCCTCTAAGGGATTATGCAACACAAAACTTGGAACCACATTTAGAGAATGGAACTCATCTTTAAAAAAAAAAAAAATCTGAATTTCTACAATGAAACAAAAATTTTTTTCTACTTGATTATGGTGCTGTAAATATATTATCTACTAGATACTTATAACTAATATCACTGTTCCAATAAGCTGTATTGGTTTAAATCTTGAAGGACATGGGAAAACTTTACCTTTGCTCAGTATAGGTGATACATGTCTATACTAGAGTTACAATAAACATTTTATTATTATAGCAGGTACCATTTATGGAGCACCTAATACATGTCAGTCTCTACACTTTTGTACTATCTCATTTACTCTTCAGCAGAGCTATAGGAGGCAGAGATTATTATGATTAGCCTATAGATGGGTAAACAAGACTGAGAGAAGGTAAAGGATTTACCAAAGATAGAAAGGCACTAAGTGGCAATATGGGGCTCTGAAGTTAGTTCCTTTTGATATCAAAACCCGTGCTCCACCTGCTCTACTACATTTACCATTCTGATTCAGTTCATATGTCAATAACACAATCACCTTTACTATCTCTGATGTGCTTTACTGAACACCTAGAGAAGAAAAGTACCTTAGAATGAGTAACTCTGCAAATGTAATCTACTATGTTTGAAGAACCATTATAACCTAGAAAATTGCACCTGGTTACAAACTTGGTACCACCAGAGTCTAACTAAATGAAAAGTGATTAGCTTAACAAACCATAACAATCAGTATATGACAAGAATCCAGACTATAAAGGGTTACTTTATCCATTTGAAAGATTTCATTCTACTACACACGATACATGGGATCACAAGCATTTTCCGCAAAATTAACAACATAAACAGGAAAGGGTTAACAGCTCAAATTAAAAACAGGAAAAGTAATCTTAACCTCCTAATTTTACTCATTTTAGTTTCTGCACATTGATTTACCCTCTTCACTAAACAACTCCATGTTGATCCAGTAAGTCTTAAAGGCTATAATATCTTTCATAATAAAAGGGCCAAAAGTAAAAGAAATGCTAATTTGCTTGCAAAGACTCCATTGATGCTTCTTATGAACAGCATCATCACTGTCATAGCTAGGGGCTTAATAGCATTCCACATTGTGAAAAGCCTGTTTGAAATTTATTTCAGCACACTAACAAAACTTTTCTTTAACTGAATATTTATATGGGCAAGCAATCTTTTCTCTCCATAATATGGAAATTTGCGTAAGAATTTTTCTAAGTACATTATATACATTTCTTTAAAGTTATGCTAGTATAGCTGATTTAGTTTTATTAAAATTGCTGTTTAGGAGCTGGGGATATATTATAGCTCGGTTGGTACAGTGCTTGCCTCTCAAGTACAAGGCCCTGGGTTCAATCCCCACACCGCCAAAAAAAAAAAAAAAAAAAAAAAAAAATGCTGTTTAACCATAAAATCTCACATAGTAGTTTATATATTCTTTCTCAGACTCTGAAAGTTTCTTCTGTATAAAATGTAATCTTCAGCTGAAATATATTTAACAATATTAGTAAAGGATCAAACATTCTCGAAAAGACTAAATAAAAACATTTTAAATATGTTATAGTGTACTGAAAATATGTGTCAAGAGGTAGATTCCTTTGTCCTTTTGTCCTTTTTAGAAATCGGGCTAAATTTTATTTATTTCGCTATAGTTTCGTTTACTTATCACAAATCATAAAGATTTTTAAAATTTCAAACATTTTTTATATTATTTCTGACTTATGAGTCACTAAAATCAAAGAGCTGTATAGGAAAAGTATTTGCATTATTAAAATTTTTTTTGAACTTTCAGATGTTACCAGTACTATAAATAAGTCATTTAATATTAATTCTCAATCCCTGTCTTTTTCCCACCTTTACGTACTATTTCTGAACTGTCCTGTGGAAAGTATTTTTGTCTGCACTGAGCTATAAGAGGGCTATATTTATAGAAGACTAGTATTACCCTATCCTCCACGGGGTAGGCATGAAAAAACATTGCTCTTTGCTAGTGGAACTTGGTGACCCTGTCCTTTGGGGCTGGCACATTAAACTGTCAGCTGTCTACCAAGGGACAACCCACAGTCGTGCAGTGTACGACTAAGAGCTCCAACCCCCCACTTGGGCTTTTTACCGTACAGCCCGGTCCTCTGACTGGGTTGCCCCCTGCCCAACTAGACGAAGACCACAGATTTCCCCCCAAATGTTTAAAAACTCTACCCACGTAAGGCAGACACTCCGAGTTCATGGAAGTGGGAAAAGTGGGGAGAAGGAAAGAAAGAAAAGCTCCTTCAGCCTCGGCACGGAGCAGCTGCTGCCCCTTACCCACACGGGACAGTCGTGAACCACGAGCTTGACGTTCCCAAACGCACTGGCCTGATACTCGGTGAAAACGGGACGCGCGACCGTGCTGGTCGCGTTCAGCAACAAGCTGCTTTCGTCCCCTGAGACCAGAGGGCTTCTCCCCAGGTAAGTGCGGATGAGCCCCGACGGCCGATTGTCCTGGTGGAACGCGTCGCCTTCGTTCCCCAGCGCCACGATGTGAATGGACCTGCACCGACAGAGAGGGGGGCGAAGGGAGAAAAGCAGCACCATCAGCTCCCCTGTCCCTTTCACCCGAACAGGAAGTGGCGGGGGCAGCGCGCAGCAAGGGTGGGCGCGAGCCCCTGGCCCCAGGGCGCACCGCACGCGTTCCGGGTACAGACAATGGCAGGACCTCGACGCGTACGTACATGATCTCAAATTCAAGGGCAGGGCGGCGATTCGGAGAAAACCAGCTCCTCACGGCCTCTCGGGGCCAGTCGGCGGTGTGTTTACCCGCAAACCGCTCATCCCCGGCCGCGTCCCCCTAGCGCGCCTCCACCGCCGCGCGGCCGACGCACAGCGGGGCCGCGGGAGCCAGCCAGGCAGCGAGCGAGCGAGCCGGGCCCCGGGACCGGGGGCGTGTGAGCTCGGCCGAGTACACCCTGCCAGTCAGGAAGTGCCGGGGAGCATCGCCGGCGGCCGCCGCTGCAGTGAGTCGCCGTGCGCGGGGCAGATCTGCAGCCCCGAGTGGATTCAGCTGACCGCAGCCCCTGCTCCGCCGCGCCTCCCTGGCGGGGCAGCTGTCGCCTCCTACTGCTGCTGCTGCTGTTGCCGCTGCTGCGCCTCCTCCTCCTGGCAAAGAGGGGGTAGGAAAAAAAAGCCCGGCCTCCGCCCCCTCGGCCGGCCGGGCCCAGCACGTGCCGGCCGCGCGAGTCCGGCGGACGGGGGGGACGTGCTGCCCGCGGAGGCCCAGGACCGGGGCGGTGGCTGCCGGATACAAAGGAGCGGCCCGCGCGGGGCGCCGTGGAATACAAATTAATAAATACAACGCCTGAGCCCAAGAGCTCCCGGCCGCCAATCCGCCAGCAGCAAGTTTGCTCAACTCGAAAGGCTGTAACCAGAGCCAGGAAAGGGGGTGGGGCGAGGAGGCCCCCTCTCACTCAGGGCTGGAAAAAAAGAGGCTAGCGAACCTAGGGATTCCAGCCAGTTTGCCGCTCCAGCAGCCCCGCCCCCGCCCCACACGCTTTGGCCTTGGCCGAAAGTGTTCTACCACGTCTGCCGCTTTGTCATTTGTCAACATGCGCTACAGCTGTTTTCTAAAATCATACTTGTGAGAACAAAAAGGCAACATTCATGCTGCTGCTGCGAAAAAAAGGTTCTTTGTTCACACACAACTAATTTGCCAATGTCGCTTTGGGGAATTATTTACTATATCAAGCTATATTTGACGTATTTCGCCAAAATGCAAGATTTTAAGTGCTGGAACTTTTACTGTAATCCTTTGTGAAGGAAGTTCGCTAATTTACTTGGGAGATTTTTCAGTACACGTTATGGTATTTAATAATATTTCACAAACCAGCTGAAAAAAAAATAAGGTTCGTGTTAATGCAAGGATACTTTAGATTCTTTCATGATGACACACTGAAGTAAAGATTGTGCCTGTCCGGAAAAGGCCTCAAACTTCTTCAGTGCAAATGAACACAGGGACTACTGCCAATATCGAGGGGCCAGGGGTTACTCTGCAGCTTCTCCGTAAACATTAAAATCACACAAATACTCTGTACTAAAAGAGTTAGTTGATCCTTTTATTTATATTTATCGTGCCCTACTTTAAAATTGGGCTGTTTCTTTTCTCACCAGAACAACATTTAGTGTATGAAACAGGAGGTACTGAGGAGTAAAAAGAAAAGGTAGGGAGGCCTTTGGAATGTCAACGGATTTTTATTATGGGCCATTATTTCAGTTGAAAATAGTTCCATAGTTTCTTCTTACCTCCTAGTGGCCATAGAGATTTTTAAAATTAATCTCCCTTTGCACCTAAGTATAATTTCTTTTAATCTCTGGAACCTTAGCCATTCTGAAAAGTTCAAGCATACAGCATCACCTTTTCTTTCCAGTCAATAGAAAATATGTTTTTCATCAGTCCCCTCCAGTTACCCACAAGGCAAACAAAAAGACACTAGAATGGCCAGGGGAGGTAGCCTGTGTCTGTAATCCCAGTGACTCAGAAGGGTAAGGCAGAAGGATCATAAGTTCAAGGCCAGCAAGATCCTGTCTTAAAAAAATAAAAAGAAGCCGGGCGTGCAGGCTTCTGTAATCCCAGCGGCTCGGGAGGCTGAGGCAGGAGGATTGCAGATTCAAAGCCAGCCTCAGCACCCGCAAGGCGCTAAGTAACTCAGTGAGACCCTGTCTCTAATAAAATACAAAATAGGGCTGGGACAGCAGCCGAGTGCCCCTGAGTTCAATCCCCTCTTCAAAACTAAATAAATAAGGCTGGGCGCGGTGGCGCACGCCTGTAAACCCAGCACTTGGGAGGCTGAGGCAAGAGGATCGCGAGTTCAAGGCCAGCCCCAGGAACTTAGCGAGGCCCTAAGCAACTCAGTGAGACCCTGTCTCTCAATAAATACAAAAAATAGGGCTGGGGATGTGGCTTGGTGGTCGAGTGCCCCTGGGTTTAATCCCCAATACCAAAAATAAATAAATAAATAAGAACTGGGTTGTGCCTCAGTGGTAGAGTACCACCAAGTTCAATCCCCTGTATCACAAAGGAAAAAAAAAAAAAAGATACCGAAATGAGTGAATGGAAAAAAAAAAAAAGTAAATAAAAAAAATTAATTTTAAAATTTTTTTTTTTTCCTTTTTTTTTTTTTTTTTTTTTTGTAAGATGCATTCTCACTTTGTAGTCCAAGCTAGTCTCAAACTCCCGGGTTCAAACAATCCTCCCTCCTCAAGGTTCCAGAATAGGTGGGTCTACAAGTGCTGGCCACCACCATGCCTGGCTCAATGAACTGTTAATCAGCCTTTAAAAATGAAGGCAATACTGTCATCCTACAACATGGATAAATCCTGAAGGCATTGTGCTAAGTGAAACTAGCAGTCACAAAAAAGACAAATGCTGAATCATTCCACTTATGTGATGTATTTAAAGTAGTCAAGCTTTTAGAAACAGAAAGTAGAATAGTGTTTACCAGGACTGGGGGAGGGGCAAAAGGGGAGTTGCTTAGAGGATGGAGATTCCATTTTGCAAAATGAAAAAGTTACAGAAATAAGTTACACAACAAAGTGCTTATTGTTAACACTATGTACCACTAAAACATAGTTAAGATGGTAAATTTTGTTGGTTTTATTTTTGCTTTTGTTTTCGTTTTACCACAAGGCAAAACATACAAGAACAAACAATAAAACACAGATGCGTGATAACTAGGAAGTGGCAGGAGGGAGAAAGCATTAATTTTTCCTTCAGTTACTGAGTACATATGTATGTGCACATATATGTGTGTGTGTGTGTGTGTGTATATATATATATATATATATATATATATATATATATATATATTATATAGACAGAGACCAGGCCTGTGCTGGGTAGGTATGGGAGATCTAAGTTACATTTCAGTCCTTGCCCTTGAGAAGCTGTCTATTAATGGTCGCTAGATCATGAATATTAAGAATCCCAATCCTTTTGAAAATATGCTGTTTCCTTTACCAATTATGATACAGGCTAATGCATTCAGTATTAGAAGTATGTAGGAGGTACAAGAATAAAGTTCAGTTACTGTAAAGAGATCTGTGCTATATGTGTCATCAGAGAGAAGTTCATAGAGGAAGTAAACATTGTCTTGGGTTTTAAAAGATGAGGAAGAGTTTGCTGGATTTGGAAGAAGAGGTTGAAAGGGAAGGAGTATTAAGAAGAACTGGACAGGTGGGTGCAGGGTGCATGACTGTAATCCCAACTACTTGGGAGGCAGAAGCAGGAAGATGGCAAATTCAAGGACAGTCCCGAAATGAAATAAAAAGAGCTGGAGGTGTAGCTCAGTAGTGGAGCACTTGCCTAGCACATGGGAGGCTCTGAGTTCAATCCCCAGTACTACAAAAAGAAAAAAGAAAAAAAAAAAAAAGAAAAAAGAAAGAAAAAAAAGACATCTCATGCCAATCACATGCAAAGGTGTTGGATCTTACATGATCGAAGCTTTTTCACAGAACAGCAATAAGTGAGGTACAGAGTTCTATATTAAGGCAAGCAGAAAGAAGAGTAGCGGAGGTTTCTGAGGGCATTTCCAAAATCAGAGCCATTGATACTCAAGTTGTAGTTTGGGAATCCCTGGTCTAGATTCTCTCCCCTCCCCTATACATGACAAATCCTGCCTAGTTGCTCACCAAACCCAATATCTCTTCCAAAATAGCTAACCTACATTTCCTAAACTTTTTGAGTCATGATAAGTTCTCACCAATAGGATGTGATCCTACTGCACAATTAAGAGAAGGCATTTCTTCTCTACTTTCTTATGTCTTCCCGTCTACCAACCAAATGGAAGTAGGTCAGCCTTGAAGTCCTGAGTTGGAGGACACTGGCACTGCAGCGTGGAACCAGTCTTTGAGTGGCTGGTTACAGCGGAGCCTCCTCACAGCATGTGTTTCACTGTGACATGAGTAAGAATTAGATGTTTATTAAGTTCTGCCAGACATTTTGAGGTCCATTACTACAGGAGCTTGTGTTACTTTTCATGCTGATTGTAATAGTACAGATGGTCCATTTCCTGAATCTTAAAGATACTTTTCATGATAATCTCAAGACCACTTTTTAGTAGTTATTTTCCTTTTATTTCAAATTTTGTTTGTTTTATATTTTGTAGTTTCCCTTATTAGCAGTATTTTTTAAATTATTACTTTTACTGAAGCAAATCATAATGAATTAGATTATCATGTCCTCAACCTCAAGGTCACTGGGAAATACACAGAAAAGGGCTGGGGATATAGTTCAGTTTGCAGAGTGCTTGTCTGTCAAGCACAAGGCCCTGGGTTCAATCCCCAGCACCGCAAAAAAAGAAGAAAAGAAAAAAAAAAACAGAAGTTGACAACACATGTGCATTGACCATTAAGACAATAAATAACAAAATATTAAAAATACTAAATATTTTTTAAAAAGGTCAAACAATAGTTTCTCCTATTTCAGATGCTGAAATACCTCCACCATTAGATCTTCACTGTTAGACCTCTTTATTCAGAATAGATGCAACAAATGCTACCTGTGAGGTAAACAGTGGGTTATTACTGGTCCTCAGATCTTGATATTAATATACCGACCAGCCTTTGAAAGCCTACTGGTTCCTTAATGACTAGAGAAAACAAGTGTTGGTGAGGGCAGTCCTAGGGAGCTAGACTTGGCACAATTTTTTTTCTATTTTTCAAAGAATCTAGGTTTTCAGAGTAATCCTCAAGTCTTGCTTGAGGAGGTAGCACAGAAAGGTAAGTAAGCAGAGGTCTGAACTCTGATGCCCTATCACATTAAAGTTGACAAGAACAGTCCTATTGCCATCTTTTTCTTTAAAGCTTAGAGTTTCATGTTCATTTTTATTAAAAAAAAAAAGGGGGGGGGTTTCTAAGGTTTAAAACAAAATTTTATGATGGAGCAAGTGACTTTTAAAGTGGGGTACAGTAGATGCCCAGTGAAATTCCAAAATAAATATTTAATTTCTATTCATAAATACAGATTTTTTTCCAAAAAGAAAAAAGAAAAGAAACAAAATTTACTAATGTTTAATGTAGGATTGTCACTGACACTCCCACTTGATCCAGGACAGACAGCGCAGTGGTGGGGAGGCCAGGCGGGGTGCTCTTCTGTTTGATCTTTCAGCATGTGGTCACATGTTGCAGCTTCTGAATCTAGCTAAGGGGATTATGGATTATCTTTAAGTAAAGTAAGCACTACAATATAGACCCATGGATATGGTATAAAAAATGAAAAAACAGCACCTGAACTGGCTGACTTCTAACACCTCAGGAGCCACATTAAAGTCAAAACCAAATAACTAATCAGAGCTGAGAAACTGGCCATAATAATTGATATTAATGAACACTAGGCTTTTTCCACACTTTTATTGGTGCATTATAATTATACATAATAGTAGGATCTGTTGTTACGTATTTGTGCATGTATATGACATAACAATATAATTCTGTCAATATCATTCCCCCCTATTTCCCTTTTTCTCCTGTCTTCCCTCTCCCTTGCCCCTTTTCTCCACTCTACTGATCTCCCTTTGATTGACCACACTATTTAAAGTGTGAATTCATATCTTTTGGGAACATCAACTTCACCCAAAGTACGTATTCTATTTAATGATATTCTTAATCGATCATAGTTGGTTACCCATTTAAAAACTAAACATCCACACATGAGGTGAAACTCAAGAATGCTCCCAGGGCCTGAGCATTGTACTAGTCAAATCAATATGTTAAAGAAAAATCACCAATACTAAGTACTGAAAAGCCTTTAAGTTTTCTTAAAAATGAAAGTCAAAAAGCCACATACCATTGCTTTGGGGAAGTAGCTGTCTTCATGCCAAGTTAAAATGTCTGAAATAATACATGGAGCACAAATGGAAAAAAAACAACTGCATTCCTTTGTCAGCAAATACCTTGTGACTATGCGTGTAAAGCTTTGCTAAAACCCAAAGATACAGTGTTAGAACAAGTGACACTGTATGGGAAGCTTATTGTAAGGTTGAACTGAAAGCACAGATGTTTTTAATGTGTTCTACTTTTTGGTATTTGATGGATTCTGTTTCTCTGTGGTATTTACTAGATTGTATTTCAATAATGAAATACAATTTTGAAATGACTTTTTTCTGAGCCAAAAAAGAAAAACTTCAGTAAAGATGTACATTCTCTTCTGTATCTTTAACAATACTATCAATAACCAATAACCAGTCTTTTAAAAAATAAAAAGCATGTTTTATGCAAAACTTTCGTATGTGTGATGGGTCAGTTGCTTTGGCTAAAAAAGAAGGGAGGGAGTGGTTGGACTGAGAAAAGATTCCAAAGGAGGGTTACTCTGTGAGCAACCACGTGAAATTTATCACATCATCTCTCAGAGGCAGTCATATCTAGCAAAAAAGATAGACCCAGAGCACAAAATACCAAAGGATGTCATCAACGTGGTTAATTTTGTGAAAGCAAGAATTTTATAGCAGTTTTTAAAAAATCGCTTTTTCCATTGTGAAATACAATACACATGCAGAAAGATAAGCTCATGATTTAGTAAATAATTATAAAATAAACATTCCTAAAATTTTCCAGGCTAAAAAACATAGAGTGCTATCAGTGTGTGTGTGCACCTGTGAAAACACACACACACACACACACACACAAACACACACACACACCCCAGCAGTGTCTCTCCTCAGTTATAGCACTTCTTTCCTCAGAGAGAGTAATGAGAATGACTTTATGATGATTTGTTTATTGTTTACTACACACACACACACACACACACACACTCCTAAACAGCTATTTTGGTTTTGCTTCCTTTTAAACTTTCTATACATGGCATCATGCTGTATATACTCCTTTTTTAAAAATAATGTTTTTAGTTGTAGATGAACACAATACCTTTATTTTATTTGTTTATTTTTATGTGGTGCTGAGGAACAAACTCAGTGCCTCACATGTGCCAGGAAAGTGCTCTACCACTGAGCCACCAACCCAGCACACTATATATACTCGTGCCTTGATAAGATTCAACTTTGTATATGTAGCTATAGTCCATTTCTTTCACTCTATTTTGTTACTAAGTAGCATCCAATGGAAGTATATGTGACCATTATTTATCAATTCCATTGTAGCAAGATGTGTGTTGTTTTTAGTTTTCACCAATTATAAACAAAGCTGCTAGGATTACTCTTACTTTAAAATACAGAATATTTGTGAGTTTGCCATGTCTTAGGGTATGTGTATGTCCAACTTTGTTATGCAATAATCAACTGATTTCAAACATGGCTTTACTCAATATTCTCCCAATAGCAGGGCATGAGAATTTGCCCTATAATCCTTTATATACTTAAGTATAATTACTGTATGACAGGCATTATATTAAGTGATTTATAAATATTGACTTATTTAATTATCACAAAAACCCCATGAGTAGAACTACTATTATCCTAATTTACCAAAGAGAATATTGGGCATAGCAAGATTAAGTAACCTACCCATAGCAACTCAGGCAGTGAGTAGAGGAGCTGGGATTCCAACTCAGGCACTTGGCCCCAGGGTCTATGCCCTTACCCACTGTGGTATGTGGATGTATGAAAATATTGCCTTCGTCACACAATTTTTCTGGTTGGGAACAGTGCATGTGACCTATAAAAACTCTTATGCAACTTTCTACCTTCCTTGAACATTTTCTAAATTTCAGTGGATTTTGAAGTCATGTGTTAAAAATGTTAATATATACAATACCTTCGGATTAGTGTGCTGGAACAAATGAGGAATATTAGGCAAAATGGAAATGCATTCATCAGATTGCAAGTAAAACCTTTGCATAATGGGTGATGGGACTGAAAATGAGTATTATCATTTAGTAACCAGCTAATGAAGCAGTTCTTCCATTTAGCTCCACATATTTTCGTGAGCTCTTTTCAGAGTGTCTTTAAATAAACTGAACATAAAATCAGACATCTGCTTTGCTATATCACAGAATAAAACAAGATTTTTTAAATAATGACATGTATTCAATTATCATTCTTCAAAAAAAGCTTTACTAATAATTGCATTGCACATAAAAATATTTTTGTATTATTATTAATGCATTTTTAATTAGCATCGTTTACTTGACAATATCTCATGTATTGAAAAATGTCTATTTCAGTATGCTTTGTTGTTTTCACAATGTATTAACAGTAATGTATGCAAGTAACTTTTAAAACTTTTGGGACCACGCTTAAAATTCTTTTTGATGGGGTACTCTGTCAAAAAGTTTGGAACTGTAGGGCCTGGAAGCACAAACCTGTAATCTTAGCAATTTAGCAATACCCTAAGCAAAAGTAAAAAGGACTGGAAATATAGCTTAATGGTCAACTACCTTGGGTTCAATCCCCAATACAAAAAAAAAAAAAAAAATGAAACCTACCAAATTTGCTGTCTAAAATTCTGCTCTAGAGATCATGCTTAGAAGAACTTACGAGTGAAGCTGGGGCTTCCAGAAAGCAGAACAGGGCACTGGGCTGGCTGTTGAGGTGAGGGAGACTGCAAGATAGGAAGTAAAAGAGACGGGAAAACAGACCTACTTGTCTAGAAATCATTTCAGTGAAAAAATGTATTAGTACTTGTTATGGTTTAGATATGAGCTATCCCCCAAAAGTTCATGAGACAATCTCACAAATGAGAACTTTAATCTAATCAGTACATCAATCCACTTGAATGGATTAACTGGGTGATAATTGTAGGTAGGATGTAGCTGGAGGAGATAGGTCACTGGGGGGCATGATTTTGGGGGGTTATATTTTGTCTCTGATTAGCAGAACACTCTCCTCTCCCCTCTTCCTTCTCCTCTCCTCCCCCATTCTCCCCTTTTCCCACTCCCCTCTCTCCCCTTCTTGATTGCCAAGTCCTGAGGGCTTTCCTCTGCCACACCCTTCCACCCTGATGCTCTGCCTTACCTCCGGCCCAAGAGACTTGGCCTACTATGGACTAAGAACTCTGAAATTGTGAGCCCCAAATAAACTTTTACCACCTCTAAAATTGTTCTTGTCAGGTTTTTTGGTCACTGCAGTGAAAAAGCTGATTGAAACAGTATTGTTTTAGCTAATTTCATGAGAGATAAAGTTTGCAAATTTATACAAAAATCATAAAATTCAAGATTAGCTTCACTGTAACTCCATAGAGAATAACCTAAGTAGAATCATTTACCAGGGTCAGTAATCATTCAGTCAGTCAGCCATAAGGTAAGTTGATTTGCTCATTCTATTATGTGGGCTATTCTTTCCAGGGAAGTAGCCTACATTTTTTTTCTTTTTTTTTTTTTCCTTTTTTTTTTCTTTGCGATGCTGGGGATCGAACCCATGGCCTTGTGCTTGCAAGGCAAGCACTCTACCAACTGAGCTATATCCCCAGCCCCCATTTTTTTTCTAAATTGTGGATTTCTTCCAAATTGCAAGGTTGTAATATCAGTTTTGTTTGAAAAAGCCAAAGGGAGAATGCAGAATGTTATGTATATGCAAATTGTAACTACCCTAAGCTCTTTCAGAAAAGATCTAACATATTTCTTTCTTTGAACTTTTCTTATCCACCCGCGTCTATTATTGTGGCCAGTGGGGTTTTTCAAACAACCATTCTGTTTTCCAGTAAAAAATACTATATAAAAATACTAGAAAGTATGTTCCTTTGAATCAGGACTACCAGCACTTCTCAAAGTGTTGAACTTCAAAGAAATCTGGTCGTTTGGCCTTTAATATGCTTCTCTGTTATTTCTCCCTTGAAACACTGTGATACTATTTTGAATTCTAAAGTATGACTCCCAGGAAAGTACATAAACTATCATTACCAAGCACAATTGGTTATGTGTCATTTATTTATATATAATATTTTTGCAAATGTTTCATTCATAGCTATGCCGAAATATAGGATGCTAGATTTAAATGGTAAATTACTTTGTTGATAAACCTCTTTTTTTAGATCTCTCATACACTAAAATAGATTTTTTTCAGTATTGCTGGCTCTTGCTTTACCTGTACTAGAAGCTGTCCTGATTTCAAAGGAAAATTGCTGTTAAGTTCTCCCCATATGTTGCACTCCTTTAATTGGCTGTGTTGGGGTGCATGCACCTCTGCTATCTATGGCTATCCGTTGGGCATTATCCCAACTGGAACATTTCACAAGCGTGCTTAGGAATGTTCTCTTTTCTCACTCAAAGGCTATTGCAAAAGGCTCTTCACCCAACCTTTTCTGCCCTCACATGATAATTCTGATCCTTATTTTCCTCAGCTCACTTTTTATGTTTCACTTCTGAGTCTACAATCCTGTCTGCAGTTACAAACTCTGTTTTACACTGAACAGCAACTGACATTTTCTTAGAGGTCTTTCTTTCCGAGGAAGCCCAACTGTTACCAATAAGTTGACAGCTTGCATTTTTGTAAATAGTACCTTGGACATTTAATAGACTACCTGGAAAAATCATTTAAAATGTTTGGCTTATCTTGAGGACTTTTTTTTTTTAATTTAATTTTTTCCTGCTGTTACCTTCTCCAGTGATCCCATTGTGCACTCTTACTGACAATGGTCTTCATGTTCCTCTTTAGAGTTGCATTAGGTTTTTTTAATATTAAGCTAGAATTTCAGCTTTAGATTGATACACTTGCCTCTCTTTCCCTTACATTGAAACATCAGGATTTAGGTAATCATCATCCTTATCATCTCTGACTCTATTACAAGTTTCTTTCCACAGTATAACCAGATTCCAACCCCCTTCCCAACCAGTTACAGGCACAGCTTCTATAGGACCAATATCATTTCTACTAATGAAGGGAATTGTTCATTATTCTGCTTCAAGATGTTCTAGTGTTAAAATATCCTGCCAGCCAGTTTAGGTTTTGGGTAGAACAAAGACAATCTGAAGCCAGGCGTGGTGGCGCACACCTGTAATCCAAGCGATTTGGGAGGCTGAGTCAGGAGGATCACGAGTTCAAAGCCAGCCTCAGCAACTTAGCGAGGCCCTAAGCAACTCAGTGAGACCCTGTCTCTAAATAAAATACAAAATAGGGCTGGGGATGTGACTCAGTGGCTGAGTGTCCCTGCGTTCAATCCCTGGTTCAAAAAAAAAAAAAAAAAGACAATCTGATTCTGTATTAAGACATTCAGTCCTCTCTCAGAGAAGTAAGTACAGATGGCCAAGCAAAGGTGCTTCTGGACTAATCCCAGGGACAAGTCGACCTTTTCAAACCTTTCCTTTGAAATATTCCCCAATACACATACCTGAACAAACCCTCCAATATATTCCCATTTCTAGACTCCCACCAGGTTGCAGTGTAAGTACTGTGCTAAAAGCCCATATTTCTTCAGCCTTCTCAATTTTGCATTTAAGTCATAGCATGTCTTTATTGATTTAATATAAAAACAAGAAGTAAATCACCAACAGGCAAAATTAAAGAACTATTATGTTATTATTGTGACTTTTCTTTCATATATTTCGATTTACTCCAATGGAAATTGGCAAATTATAAGGAGAGTTAAAACCTTAGGAGTCAGAAAACTTTTCTTCAGGTGAAATCTAGCAAAAAGTAGCATTTGTTAAACTAGTCAGTGAGAAATTATCTTTTTATAGGTGAACAGAACAAAAGAATAATCAGTAATTGTTACTAAAATGTTCATAACATTTTTAAAATGTCTGGTTTTTTTTTGTTTTTGTTTTTTTTTGCAGAGCTGGGGATTGAACCCAGGACCTTGTGCTTACGAGGCAAGCACTCTACCAACTGAGCTATATCCCTAGTCCAAAACATCTGTTTTTATGGGTCATTAGGTCTATCTTTTCACAACTGAGGAGAGAGTCCAAGTCTATCTATGAACAAAAAGAACAAGACATTCAGAAATGTGTAACCCTGGTCTAACATAAGATGCAGTGAAGCAAAATATAAGACAAACAACACACACACACACACACACACAGAGAGAGAGAGAGAGAGAGAGAGAAACACACACAGACACACAGAGTGTACTTTTATTTTGTTTCTGTGCAAGCATTTTAGTACTCATTAGCTGGAGCCTTAAAATGGAACAGTCTGTTACTGGGCCACTTCCCACTACCCACCAACAGCCACAAACCATATTCTATTAGTAACTCTCTGAGTTAGACTATACAATTGGGAGGTATTTCCAGTCAGCATATTTTGTTAACTCACTGTGATCTAATAAATTGCTCAGTCCTCCTATATTAACTCTGATTACAACAATGTTTTTCTAACAATCCCCATCATAGTTTCAAAGATTGTTATTGCAGAAAGTCAAATTGATCTAAATAGAGTTGCTGTTCTAAAAAATCAAGCTAGAAATGTCATGGGGAGAGGCCAGCTGGGCTGCTCAAGCTGGCCTCAAAATGACATTGCATCAGTTAAGTCACATTTTCCAAGACTTATTCCTCAGTTTTGCAAGTTCGAAAACTTTTATTTTGTCAGGGTGCTCTTGATTGATCACTCTTAGGGGAGTAGCCTTTTGCTAACCCAATGCATAAGAGGCCAGTGTATAAACAGGAATGCCAATTTGCTAATGTATAATTAGAAAGGAAACTATCAAAGGGACTAGAAATTTATGGTATGTGGTCAACATTTTATATTCCCTGTAAAATGTTTACATGGGAAGCCCATTAATATCTTTCGGTTCAACAAACATTTACTAAGCAACTAAATGTTATTAAACATTTATTAAGCACAGGTAATTTTGATCCCAAGAATGTTTTACTTATGAAATCATTTAAATTAGAATTATGCTAACACTGACTTGTCATAGAAAGACATTATGACCAATTTTCTAAAGCTTTCTCCTCTGATTGCCAGGTCCAATAATTTAGGAAAGATTGGTGAACTATGGGTATGATGGCTTCAGGCATGAAGATCATCCAAAAGCCACAGTCGCAGAGCTACCCTCTGAATATGGATCTTCCAAGGAATTATAACTCTCTGAACAGGATTGCAAATGACTGCATATAAGAGTTTTGTATATTTGACTACTAGATTCTCATAACAAGAAGAGACTTAAATATGGGAGTCTTTCAGTGTCAACCCAGCACCTAAGCCACCAATATTGCCCATTACTTAGTATCATGGTGTTTGTAGCACAAATTCTTCTTGAAAACTTTATAGCCAGTTTACCCTAACATGCCCCATTCTTTAATTTTCTTATTATAGACCCAACCATAATTTGTCCTGATCACTGCTCTTTACCCATGCTTTGCCTTCTGCTAATCCTTTCTAGTCCACCCTATGGAATTCCAACTGGGCTCAAGGAGAAGAGCCAGACCATTATTTTTTCATGATTCCAAAACACTTCTATTTTTCTGAGATCCGAGAGAGATGTTTATTGTACATGATCCTTCTTTCTTCTGCTGCTCTCGTGAAGCAACCTCCCAGTCACCTACCTGGCCTCTTTGCTGCAACACACATATTGTTCATCAAATGCTGAGATCTATCTTTCCTTCGACCCTAAAGATGCTCTGGGTCCTCCATGGTCTCAATGTCCAAGTGAACACCTTAGCATCTTCATCTTTGCTGACTATCACCTCCACTTCAGTTCATCCTTCCTCACCAATGGTCAGACCTGAGATATCACCACTATCTGCAACTTCTCCCAAAGCATTCAAATATCTGACCTCTGTCCTGTTTTCATCACTCAGCAGCTCCCTCTCATTCTCTCATTGGACCTCCTAACTCTTGATATTCTCACTTTCTCCCTCTCTGTCAGTCCTCTTCTTTTTTCATCCCCTTCCCTATTCAACTGAAATTTCCTGGTGTATATCTCTTATCTCTATCCTCACATCCTTTGCTCTATTGTTTTCCCATCCAAAACCCCAACTCTGGATAAACTCAGGTGTCTGATTTTCCCCAACCTGAATCCAAGTTGCAAAAATACCAAAATCACAAAATGATGCAGATTGACTGCACTTTAAATCATGCTTTGAACTTCAATCTGGCATTCAGTGCTGCTCCTGTTCTCCATTTAATGCTCTTGTTCTCCAAAGCAGTGCAAGTCTTTCTTTATCCTTTCTCCCACCTCTAACTTTGACATCTCATCCCTCAGTTACAGGTTCCATGTCACAGAGAAAGTTGAAGCATCAGCTGGGGAACTCCCCTCAGCTTCCCACAACTAAACCCGCAAATATATTCACAGTCACACACATCCTTTGCTTTCTCTTCCAGTCATAGTGTGGTAATACTACTACTAACTTTCAATACTGCTAACTTTTCCCCAATGGTACACATGTAAAAGCTTGGCCCTGCTGGGTTCTGTGGCTCCCACCTGTAATCCCAGCCCCTTGGGAGGCTGAGGCAGGAGGTTTCCAAGTTTCAGGTTAACCTGGGCAACTTAGTGAGACCCTGTTTCAAAAAGTAAAAAGGGTTGGGAACATAGCTTGTGATAAAGTGACACTGAGTTCAATCCCCAGTACTGGGGTGGGTCAGGGGAACTTGGCCCCCAGGGTGGCATCATTAGGAAATGCTGTGGACAGTAAGAGCTGGGACCTAATGGGAGGTTCATAGGTCATTAGAACCATGACTTGAAGGAGATCGTTGGACCCCAGTCTTTCAATTTGTCTCTGATTCCTGGTTTGTGATGTGACTACTTGCTTTGACATGTACTCCTGCCATTGCCATCTGCTGCCCTCATCCGAGGTAAAATCCACTGGTGCCCACTGACCTTGGACTTTGGATTTCCAGAACTCTGGACTACATAAACCTCTTTTTGCTTTCTAAGTATCCTGTCTCAGGTATTTCATTGTAGTAATGCAGAGTTGGCTAATATAAATCCCTTATCTGATTTAAGGCCAGTCCTTCTTGGAGAGCTATGTGTGCTTCTTCTGACTTTGAAGGAACTTCACCCTCTTTCCCCTTCTGTCTTCAGCATTTACTGCTTCACTATTTTTTTTTTTTGTTTTCTTTCATTACTTGTGATTGAACTCAGGAGTTTACCACTGAGTTACATCCCCAGCTGGTTTTTTTTTTTTTTTTTTTTTTTTTTTTTTTTTTTTTTTTTGT